>JANZXR010024593.1:0-15018 GCA_027575705.1 Erythroxylum echinodendron
TCTTGGCAGAAACCATTTTTGTGTCCTGGAAGTTGTGGTAAGGAAAGTTCTGAGCTGTTGATTGGAAGTGGAGTGTGTTCAAAGAAGTAAATCAGAGTTATCTTATATAGAAACAGTGTCTATGTCAAGACAATGACAATGCCAGACGTACATGGCAATTCACATGTTGGTGGTGGTCCCAGTTCAAGAAATGGACCAAAAACAAAAAAGGCTCTTTGATCGTCCATTTTGCTTAATTTCATGTTTTTAAAGCTTTGAATTGAATTTTACACAACAGAGGAGCTGGAGTAATAATTTGGCATTTTCTTATGCAGACATGATCCATGAATTGTTCAAATCCACCTTAGATGGTCCATTTTTGTATTCACACCCCTTGAAGTCTTCCATGAAAGCAACATTGCAACCTCCGAAAGTTTGTACATACTTATAAGCATGAAGAGAATCCTAAGACGGCAGGTTGGGCTAGAAATGGATAATCACTCATCATCAACCAGTAACTTAGACGGTATCTTCTCGACCTTCAATGTACTTGTGATATTCACCGTTTCATTGAAAGGTTAAAGTTTATTATTAATAATTTTGATGATGACTTTATAGTATTTCAAAATTCAAATTAGATTTATTTCTTTATATAAGTAATGATATATTTTTTAAAAAGAAATAAATTTATATGATAAATGCCTTTTTTATGGCATAAACTTTCTTTATGAACTTACTTGATTTATTATAACTGATTACACAATATCTAGAAGGATCTTACAAATCACGATCAGCTCTGTGATATGATCATTTGTCTTAATATCTTAATACTGAAAGATTTTATCAAATATAGTATTAAAGATTCAAAGTTAATTCAAGATATAAGAGAAGCAGTGACTAGTTGAAGAAGATGTCTATTTAAGAAAGAGCCACTGCATTTGTGAATGGAGGAGATACGCTAGACCTTTGAAATATATTTATAGCATCAATTCTCTTGAAAATGATATTATTGTCAAATCTCTTGTGTTTTAGAAAGTGAAAACACTTTTTGAGAGAGATCATTGAAGCTCATATCAAGCAAATTAACTTTTCATTTGTTGAGAGTTTGTAGAGGTTAGCTAAATACTACTAGTTTAGAAGGTTGGAGAACCTTGGAAAAATGCGCTCGTGAGCTTGAAGAGGCTCGTCAAATTACTACTTGAGATTTTAGTGAAACACTCAAGTTGGATACTTAGGGAGTAGACGTAGGCTTTCGTTATAAGCTAAACCAGTATAAATCAACTGTGTCATTTCTCTCTCTCTCTAACTTGTAAATTTTTGCATTATATTGTGTATGTGTGTTCAATTTGGCAAGAGACTCTTTTACTTTTATAATAGGCTCCTTTTGTTTTCAACTTGCAATAGGCTCCTTTCAGTTTTAACAGACTCCTTTTGTTTTAAATTATTTTGACAAGATTTATCATTTAACGGACTCCTTCCATCTACCAGTCTCCTGTTGTTTAACTGGCTTCTATTATTTGACAGACTCCTATTGTTTTAAACTTTAATAGGAACTTTAACAGGCCTTTGTATTTTATCTCTTGCATCTGTTTGCTTTATCACTCATTACCAACATATAATAGCCAAAAACTTTTTTCATGCTTAGAGAGTACGTGCAAGAACATTGAAACGTTGGTATATGTATTGAGTGGATGATAAATACCTATGTTTTAAAAACCAGACAGAAATTAAATTCGTAAGATTAAAGATTTAAGGCTTAAAAGGTTCAACTAGTATTAGACCATCATAAAATCGACTAAATATTAAATAAAATTAAAGATTTTGAAAAATGATTGAAAGAGATTGTTCTTGCCTATTGAAGAATTTAAAGTTTAATTGATAAAATAGATTGTTAAATAAAAATTAATTAACTTATTTTTAGTTTAAAAGAACTCATTGATTTATAAAAATTGACGAATTAGTTATTAAGCTAATCGGTTTTTAGCAACAAAAGTTATTAAAGCAAATTAAATTGAAAAGTTAGCTGAATCGAGATTTTTATTATTAAACCGACCGATTCGGTTAGGTTTTTAATCATTAATAAATACCATAATGGAAATGATCACTAATATACATATATTTTCCAGTAAAGAATTCCCTATGCTTCCGATTTCACCTTTCTTCAATCCTTTTTATTGCTTACCTTTCTAACATCTGTCATTAGAAAACCTAATTCTAACTTCCAAACACCTTATGTTAATCTTATTCTCTCCCTTCCATTGTTCATCTCTTCAATATTTCAGTCATTAAACCAATATGTGATGGTCTTCCTGTTAGAAATATATGTGGACTAATATAATTACAACATTAATTCCAAATACATAATCATTAATCGAATTGCCTAATGTATGTTTAATAACCATAATGGGATAGTTAACAATTTATTAATTGCATTTAAGGCACATAGTAGTACTCTAATAACTATATGTTGGCCCATTAAATTATAGTTCATATCATTCTCAATATGACACAATTAACTTATTCTACCCCTTAGGGTAGAACATGTTATTACATATAATATATGGTGAGATTGTGTATATATAATGGTGTGTGGATGGGAAATGAGCATCAAGGATCTTCTACCATTAGTTCTCAAGAGCACAAAGTTTCTTTGGTTTTTCTTTGATAGGTTGAAAGAAAATGGAGAGAGCTCAAGACTACATGCCAAGTGTTGGAGGTATGTGTTTTTTATATGTTTATGCTCTAAATAGAATGAGATCTTGGCTTTGTGATGTTTGGAATGCATCATAGCATTTAGCAATTGGTATCAGAGCTAGATCATTTGATTTTAGGGCTCGATTTTGCAATTTTTCAGTTGTGCAAAAGGTTCAAATCATTTTTTGGGTAAACAACTTTGAAATAATGTGTTATTGGTTCAGAAAAGATTATTGGTTGTTGATGTTGCAATTTATCTTTGTTTTGGACAAAGAATCATAGTTTTTGGTTTTGGACAAAGAATCATAGTTTTTGGATGAGTTTTTTGAAAAATTTCATGTTTTCTTCCATGGCTGAAATAGGTTTGATGTTTACCGTTTTTTGGAACACTTTTGGCTAAAATAGATATAAGAAATCCATAGATCGTGAAAAATGGAAGAAAACACCTCAAAATTTTTTGAAAACGGAGGTTGGGAGAGAGAGTTACAGGCGGGCGGACCTGCAGGTCCGAGGGTCGACCCGCTGACTAGGTTAGGGGTCAGGATTGACACTGTGCGGGTCGAACCGCACAACTCGACCTAAGTTTGCAGGTTGAACCGTACAACCCGACCATAATTTGCGAGTCGTCTGTGGGTCGACCCGTAAACCCAACCCATGTATAGTGCGTGGGTCCCCCCGGTTGACTGCGCACCCGATCCAGAATATATATTTTTTAATTATTTTTCTGCACGCGCATGGGGGCACGTCCATAGTCATTTTTAGACCAATTTTTTTGTTTTGCTCCATTTTCTTAATTATATGTTTCCTATATGTTTATGCGCAAGATTAGTTAGTAATTTATTTGATAATTCTAATTGTTTTAATCTTATTATGGCATAAACATGATTTTTTTTGACAATAGTTAATGCTTATTTTTACCTGTCGTAGAATTGGGCATGTGAAACTATTTGCGAGGAGGAATTTTTAAATATTAACGTATATTTAAAATTTTGTGTTTTTCCTCTAAAATAATGTTAAGATCCATACGGGTAATTAATTATCCTTTCGATAATTACTACTTGGTAGTATGCTTAATATAGTGAAGAAATTTTATTGAAATATTATGAATCGCACAATTTTTCTATTCTTTTGATAGTATATTGATGATTTGGATATAATATTTTAATAAATTGTTCTTGCCTGTAAATGAGTTCTATATTTGTTTAAGAAACTCTAGCATGAATGATATAATTAATTTTGAGAAAAAAAGCATGAATTGTATGATTATGTTTTAACATGCGTTTCATTCTTATTGCTCTTGTTTCTCATTTAGCTTTAAGCAATCTGAGAATCTCTACTATCCTGACCCTGAATGGAATGAACCACAAGCAGTGGGTTGAATCTCTCATGATGAATTTGGCTATCATGTGAATGGACTTAGCCTTCAGAACTGATCCACCACCAAAACCCGCTGATGATGCTACTGATAAGGAAAGGAAATCTTATAAGGAGTGGGAATATTTTAACCGATATTGTTTGATGATTACGAGGTATCACATAGATGAATCTATTCGTGATAGTATTCCTGAGGTTAACAATGCAAAGGATTTTCTTGCTACCATTAAGAAGAAGTACATGAAGTTTTCAAAGAATGAGATGAATGAGTATTTAAACATGCTTCATCACACCATTTATGATGGTGCAAGTAATATTAGGGCTCACATCGACAAGCTCATGGGTTGCTACCATAAGCTTAAGGCTATGGATATGGACCTTACTAAGGTCTACATAGTATGGTTTATGATTGGAACTCTTCCTTCTAAATTTGATTCAATCAGATCAAGCTATAATGCTCAGAAAGAGCAATGAAATGTCAAGGAGATGACTGCTATTCTTGCTAAGGAATAGGATGACATGAAAAAGGGAAAGGCAAGAAGTATCTCCATGATGACGAATCATAGCAATTCTCAAAAGAGAAAGTCCACTCCTAATAGCTCAAGTGACCAAAAGCTTTTCAAGAAGAAATTTGTTGGTTCTAAAGGAAGTGGACAGGTGGGTACATCTTCTGTTAGTTAGAAGAATAAGTTTTTTAAAAGGAAGAGCAACTTTTGTCAGAGTTTTGGGCACAAGAAAGCTGATTATCGAAAACTCAAAGCTCATCTAGAAAAGAAAGGTAATTGTCTTATGATGGTTTGTTTAGAATCTAATGTTATTGATGTACCCTTGAATAATTGGTGGTTAGATACTGGAGCAACAATTCATGTTACGAATTTCTTACAAAAAATGACAAGCCGAAGAAGGCCGACTAGTTCTGAGCAACATGTGTACATGGGAGATGATACTAAAGTTAAAGTTAAGGTTTATGGGACAGTTGAACTACATTTAAATACAGGGCATCTTTTGGTGTTATTTGATGTCGCTTATTTACCCTCTATTAGGAGGAATTTGATTTCTGTATGAATTTTGGATAGACTTGGTTATAGTCTTTTCTTTGGAACTAGAAAATTGACTTTGTATCGTGACTCTCTTTTGGTGGGGAATGGAATTTTATGTGAAAATTTATATAAACTTGAATTGAATAATGTTGCTACTGTTGCTACTTCCTCTTCTCTTAATATTATTATTGGTTCCAAACGCATGAGGATGGATTTCGGATCTTCTATGTCATGGAACAAATGTTTAGGCCATATTTCTAGAGACAGAATGGAGAGGATGGTAAAAGATGGTGTACTTCAGGATCTTGATTTTTCATATTTCACTGCCTGTGTTAATTGTATTAAAGGAAAGTTAATTGCCAAGGTTAGGAAAAGCAAAATAGACAGAAGATCAGAATTGTTGGAGTTGATTCATATTGGTATATGTGGACTATTTATTCCACCTGCTATGGGTGGTTATAAATACTTCATCACTTTTATTGATAATTTTTCCAGGTATGTTCATGTAGAGCTCATTTGTGAAAAATCTGAATCTTTGGAAGCATTTAAGATTTTCAAGACAAATGCTGAGCTTCAAAAGGGGAAGAAAATCAAGGTAGTTAATTCTGACAGAGGTGGAGAGTATTATAGGTGTTATGATGGGATTGGAAGGAATCTAGGACCTTTTGCTAGATATTTGCAAGAATGTGGTATTGAAGCAATATATATAATGCCAGGAACAACTCAACAGAATGGAATCGCTAAAAGAAGAAACTGCACATTTTTTGATATGTTGCGGTGTATGTTGATTCATTTTAATTTGCCTAAATTTTTGTGGGGTGAGGTATTGAAGAAAATTGCTTATATCTTGAATCAAATACAATTGCTTATAGGCTCATGAAGGTTGCCCTAGTTTGATGGCATTATGGATTGCTCTAACATGCATTCAGGTTAAAGGAACTCTTTACAATGTAGAGAAGAAGCATAAACTATTACCATCACTCCAAAATCCAAGGCATGTGCAATCTTGTGATTTAATGATCCTGAGATTTAAGTGTCTTAGTAACACCATTCACCAAGGTTGGACCACTAGCCTTCTATATCTAGATTTTAGTTTAGTTGACAGTTTAACAGATGCCTATATGCATGTTCAAATTCAAGAAAGTGGAACTCTTACTGATAAAAGCAATTCTGCTCTATATATGGTCTGCTATTTCTCCTCAGGTAACATAGTAATGATATTTAGTTCCATAACAGGAGCAAAAACATGGCTAAGATTGAGTTTTACTCCTAAGTTGCATTCAGCCATCCTTCAAAGATGTATGTGAAGGAAATAGAGCACTGAAAAACTGAAAGGGGTAGTCGTTTCGCAAACTTTCCAATTTATTCCTAGAAAACAAATAAAATCAGAAAATTGAAAGAATAAAAAATAAATCAACACCAAGATTCGTTAACACAGTTCGGCATTCCTTGCCTACGTCTATGGGGCCCTCACCCAGCTTAATCACTTTCACGAAAGTACAATAGAATTACTCAAGGCTTTACTGAGCCGACACCACTCAACCCTTGACAATATCACTTAACCTCACTTCCCGTGAAAGAATTTCATACCCAATTGTACAACCGCCTCGTACTAACCACGACAGAGGATTTTCTCAATCAATCTTTTAACTAAGAAATACTGAATAAATCTCTCAAATGATTAAATAGAATTTAACATAGATAAAGACTCTTCAGAATGAGACAAGAATAACTTCCCAAATTTTTCCACACTCCACTACTGCAAGGTGGATTCATGTAAGAGCCAAACACACAGTCACGACTACACCAATAAACTGATCAACAGAACTTCAGCAGCCCTTTTACCACAATGTACTGGTCCTCTGACACGAGCTGAAATCTGAAGGCTTAGTTAGACCAGCATTCGAAAATATGATATAATCTTGAGATTGCCCAGATGGAACTAATGCTAATGATGACAGCCGCCGAATACAAATAAAAGTGTGGTCTTTGTCATTTGTCTCACTGTCTTCATCTCTTATTGTTTGCCCTTTTCTTTAATTTACGTCGATCACCAAACTATATATGAGACACATGCACACACCCACCAAAAAACGAGTTGTAGGTTTTTCTCTAGTTTGGCCTTTTCATCCACACTCAAAGACAACTTTCGTATGTTTTTGGAAAACCACTCAAATCACAATTAAAAATACCATAATGCCCTTGACTTCTTCATACACGTTCATATCCATTTAATTCAAACTAGAATTTCTTCAATATTCTTCAACAAATACACATCTATCTAAGATAGAATTCTATTCTATATAAAACATTATTCAACTTTTGAATCTAAGATAATAAAAAATCTAATAAGTCCAATTTATAAAAATATGCCAAAATAAAATAAATAGATATATTCAACATATATCTAACAATCTCTCCCTTTTTGGCATATTTGTCATAAACATAAAGCTTCCCTTAAATCACATAATTGGACATATAAGTATCAAATTCACAGTTCATACGAACTCCCCCTCAATCCAACATCAAGTTCCAAAGAACATCCATAGAAACAATAATCCAATCATCCAAATTTCTCCCTCTTGGGACAAAAGATGCCAAAAAGTAAGACGGATAGTCACACATATCTTGAAATCTTCCCCTGAATGGAACATTCATCATAAACAATCTAATGTCTTCCCCTGGAGACAAAACAGTATCAAAATGCATAATCATAATAATCAAACATAGATACAGCGGAAGAAACATAAGTACGCCAATATGATAATTTACTACTATTCAAAACACTGAGAGATATGCCCGAAAGAGAGAAAGATACCCGAAAGAGATCCATACTGATGCTAGAGCTGAAGAGTCTTCGGTAGAGCCAAGAAGAAGTCACAATGCAAACTAGTAAAAAAGAGACGACAATAGCAACAAAAAACTAAAGAACTAAAAACAATAAATCTTTTCTTTTCTTTTTCGTTTCCTTTTTTTTGGTTTTTTTAATAACACAAAAAATAATTCAAAAATTTAAAGCACACTATCCCTGTGCCCCTCGACGAATCTCAAACCTGGTGTTTTTCTTTGACTCGAATGAAGATGTATAACGCAAGGAGCCTGTAAGTTCTTGATAATCGACCATTTTTCTTTCTCTTGGTTTTCTTCTTTCGCTCACATCTCCAATAACATTTTTTGCTGGATGATTTCTTCATATTCGAGATGTAGAACCTCAGTTCAAATCACCTTCCATTGTTTTAGTTAGTTCATCATTCGAAGTAACTGAAAGTTCTTCAGTTCGTGCAGTTACTACCTCAGCAGTAACTAACTGCAAATCTGGGCATTTTCTTGTTTTTACTTCACAATGTCTTTGTGTCTGTAATTGACCTTTTCTAACCTAAGCTTGCTTCAATACTATAGGATGCTGCTGGAAATTTAATGAAGAGTGTCTATATTTTCAATTTTGACCCTTCGAAACATCATTTGTTGTAACTTATAACATCTTGGCCTTATATGCCTAACAACTCCACAAAAATGACAGGTGGGTATAAATCTTTGTCTCTTATTTGGCGCTTCTACCTCTTGGGTTGATCTGAACATACCAAAATTTTCTTCATTAACTTTCGAACACTCACCTTTATAACCTATACCTTCAAAATTCCCTTTAGCCTTACCGATTTCTATCAACTTATCCAGTTTTTTCATGCCTCCATTCAACATTCTCAATCCCCTTTCAGTACTTATTAATTTCATTCTAGCTTCACGAAGCTCATCCGACATCAACATCAGCTTCTTTTCTAATTCTTGTATGGTGTTCTTCATACAGAGATTTTGTTCTTCCAATATTTCATTCTTTCTATACATATTCACTCATTTTTCACACATAGCTTTGTGAGCCTCGTAAATATTCTTCTTTCCATCATCTAGGCCACTTTGATCACTGTTATAATTTGATATTCGAACTTGAGCTGAATTGTTTTCAAAATTTTCCAATTTTCTCTCTTTTTCGACTTCAGTTACTTCCTTCTCAGTTACTGTTAATCAAGTAACTGGACTTTTATTGTATAAGGCAACTGACGCTGAGCCATTAGCGATTTCTTCTTTGCTGCCAGATTCGTTATCACTCCAAGTGCTTGTATAGGATTTTCCTTTTCTCTTCTTCATAATATTAGCACACTCCGCTTGAACATGTCCGAAGCCTTGACACTCACGGCATTGAATTATTTTTACCTTTCTTTCACTTTTTTGAGTTTTAACTTGTAATGCTAATCCCTTGCTTCTTTCTTGCTTACCCTTTAAAAGATTCATTTCGAAATTTGTAAAAATTCCGATTACCTTCTCCAATGACAGATCATTGATACCGTGGGCTTCCTCAATTGCTGCAATTTTTGGAATAAATCTTGGAGGCAGTGATCTCAACGTTTTCTTGACAAGTTTCTGATTGGAATATTTCTTTCCAAGTTGATACGCCTGATTTGCTATATCTCGCAACTTTTCATGAAAGTCTCCAATAGTTCCATTTTCATCCATCTTCAGTTCTTCAAACCTCACAGCTAACATCTATAGTCTTGATGCTATCACAGATTTAGACCCTTCATGAACAGTCTGCAAAGTATCCCACGCTTCTTTAGCCAACTTACAGGCTGATATCATTGAGAAACGTCCTTCATTAACAGCACTAAAAATCACATGCAGTGCTTGTGAGTTTTTAAGTGCCCTCTCTTCTTCGGCTCTTGTCCATTCAGATGAGTCTTTCTTAACTGCATCTCCTTTATCATTAGTGATCATAGGATGTGTCCAACTGTATTCTACAGAATGCCAAGCTCTCGTGCCCTAAGCTTGAATGAAGACTTTCATTCGGGATTTTCATGCTGGGTAATTAGATCCATCCAATAGTGGCGGTCTAATAATTGATGCACCCTCTCTCATAGTCATGTCTGCGAATCTAGGATCTCCACCAATTTGCTACTAAGTTCTGAATTTGCGACCTTGCTCTGATACCAATTGAAAAACCGAAGGGGGTAGTCGTTTCGCAAACTTTCCAATTTATTCCTAGCAAACAAATAAAATCAGAAAAATTAAAAGAACAAAAAATAAATCAACACCAAGATTTGTTAACACAGTTCGGCATTTCTTGCCTACGTCTGCGGGGCCCTTACCTAGCTTAATTACTTTCACGAAAGTACAATAGAATTACTCAAGGCTTTACTGAGCCGACACCACTCAACTCTTGACACTATCACTCAACCTCACTTTCCGTGAAAGAATTTCACACCCAATAGTACAATCGCCTCGTACTAAACTCGACAGAGGATTTTCTCAATCAATCTTTTAACTAAGAAATACTGAATAAATCTCTCAAATGATTAAATAGAATTTAACATAGATAAAGACTCTTCAGAATGAGACAAGAATAACTTCCCAAATTTTTCTGCACTCCACTACAGCAAGGTGGATTCATGTAAGAGCCAAACACATAGTCACGACTACACCAATAAAATGATCAGCAGAACTTCAGCAGCCCTTTTACCACAATGTACTGGTCCTCCGACACGAGCTGAAATCTAAAGGCTTAGTTAGACTAGCATTCGACAATATGATATAATCTTAAGATTGCCCAGATGGAACTAATGCTAATGATGACAGCCACTGAATACAAATAAAAGTCTGGTCTTCATCACTTGTCTCACTGTCTTCATCTCTTATTGTTTGCCCTTTTCTTTAATTTACTTCCATCACCAAACTATGGGACACATGCACACACCTGCCAAAAAACGAGCCGTAGGTTTTTCTCTAGTTTGGCCTTTTCATCCACACTCAAAGACAACTTTCGTATGTTTTTGGAAAACCACTCAAATCACAATTAAAAATACCATAATGCCCTTGACTTCTTCATACACGTTCATATCCATTTAATTCAAACTAGAATTTCTTCAATATTCTTCAACAAATACACATCTATCTAAGATAGAATTCTATTCTATATAAAACATTATTTAACTTTTGAATCCAAGATAATAAAAAATCTGATAAGTCCAATTTATAAAAATATGCCAAAATAAAATAAATAGATATATTCAACATATATGAGTTTTACTTTAGGTTGCATTCAGCCATCCTTCAAAGATGTATGTGAAGGAAATAGAGCACATTAAACAGTAGCATCCACACGCACTGAGGAATGATATATAAAATCCCTTTATTGTTGAGAATAGACAAAATCCTCTTCTTGTTTCTCTGTATTCCTCCCTCTTTATGATGTCCTTTTGTGTTCACATTGTCTTCCATATGAACACCAACTTATATCCTATATTCACCTCACCTCTCTTTGTAGTCGGTCAGTTCCCAGTCAGGATATGGTTTGTCTCAAGTCGGCACTTTCTGTGCTTCATTCTTCAGTATATAGATGAATTGGCGTTTTTCAGCAGATTGCCATATTCTAGCTCGCTTATTATTCTACTTGCAACTATGTTCAGTGCATTTGATTGATTTAATTTTTCTCTATTCAAAGTTCAGCTGTCCTGTTTACACGAGCTTAAGATATTTTGAGTTGGAAAAGTACAGTTCTTAGATATTGAGAACAAAATGAAGAATATCAGTGCTCAGAAACGTTTTTGCTAGAACCATTACTTGAGTGGTTTTGATGCTATAATTAGTCTCTCTTCTCTTTTCCTTTCTTGTTCTAATCGTTTTAGGATTCTGAATTTTCAGAATTTTCTTCCGTTGGTTCTTCTGTCATATACTTGGTAACAATCTTAAAAACATGCACGCATGCATGGTTTATGTTATTAAATTCACTAACCTTTCAAACTTCAGGAAACTTTTTCAGAAACACTGAAACAAACCCCTCAAATTAAGAAGATACAAGTACGAATTGAGCATTATATGAGAGTTATATATTCAGCTTGAATGTTATTCTGGCAGCTTCGCATGTAAGCTTCTGCCATTCATTTGATAACGTGATTCAGATCCATGAGATTATTGCAAAAAAGACCAAACATAATAAGCAAATGATTTCTGATAGTTTCACAATAGTCCTGTCTCATGGGGATGGAGGTCTTCCTCTCTATTTAACCCTGAAACACAAATGCTGTGTATGGTTGATGTCTCTTTGAGTGGAGACAGATAAGAAAACTCAAAAATCCTGTGTTCAACAGTGTTTGGTTGTTGACACTGTCCATTTTTGTTCCGTCTCTAGTTCACAAATTTTTTGTTCCTTCCAAAACTGTGGTATAACTTTCCTATGCCTATCACAGAAACAAACACAAGCGAGTTATTGGGCAAAAATACTCCCATATTATTACTATAAATAACAAAAAAAGACATTCTTAATAAAATATAAGGCTTGAATGTATCTTTTAACCTATTATGTAATTAATTCCATGAATGCTTAGATGTTTTATTAAATTATTATGTACTAGAATTTTTAACTTGTAGGATTTTTTTATTCAATAACTCATTTCATTAAATTTTTAGGTTTCTCATTTCATTAAATATTTAAGTCCTTCATTTTATTTCATAGTAATTAAAAAAATACAAATACAATTAAAAAAATATCGATACAATTATAAAAAATATATTTACGTAATTCATATTATTGTTGACTTACACGAATTTTTTGCTATTCAACAGCTCATTTCATTAAATTTTTAGGTTCTTCATTTTTTAATTCCTTATTTATAGATACAGCTAAAAAAATACTAATACAAATCATTAGTTTTAAAATAAATAATAAATTACATATTTCCAATCATAATATACTGTAGGGGTACTTTGGTCATTGATACTGTTTTTTTTTGTTTTATCAACTGCAACCAAACACATTTATACCCTTGAGATACATTTTTATCTATTTTATCCATTACAACCAAACATCTCACTGTCTTCAATTTTTGTTCTGTTCTGTCTCCAAATTTTTGTTTCGTTCCGTCTCAGTATATGGATCACAGTAATCATACGCAGGGAAAGGAAACAATCAGATGCCAAGAAACCAGCAAGATCAGATATAAGAACATGATTAAATTATTGATAATATGCACACACCTCTTGCAATCAATGGATGTAGAGGTATTGTAAGGAAGATTAACACCACATGTGAGCTAGGAAGAACAGCCACAAGTTTGGCGTCAAACATCTTAGGGAATCTATTTGTAGCATCTTTTAGGCATTGGCATGTCTGTTGATGGTCAGGAATAGTTTTAGCATTATGGAAGGCAGTGTTAACCCCATCGCAGTAATCTGAAGATGGGTTTGACGAGCCCCTACCACGAATGTAACCAAGACACGATTCCATAGTTTCGTACACTTTGGCACAATTTATTTCGGCCTCCACACTAATTGCCAAAGTTACTGCAATGCACGCTAGAGCTATACAGACTAACTTTTTGACACAATCCATTGTATCCTGACCTTTTTATCAAGCAATCTGAGGCTTTCAGGAGTGTTTGGAACTGTTAATGAAGTGTGTTCAACAAGCAGAAGAGTGGGGCTATAAATAGATGTCTGTCTAGAGTGTCTGGAGATAGGGACAATAAATTGACAGACATGTTTTGCTAACTACAGTTCCTCAAAACTTGATGTTCTATGCTCTTGAATTCTCCATTTGCTCCTCTCTAGAATTATCATTTTGTATTTATTTTGACGTACAAGCTTAGAATTTTGAGATACTAAAATATATGTCAATACAATCAGTCTTATTTGAGGACATGATCTTTAGTAAATTTTAACTTTTGAAAAGATTTTAAAATTTAGTAAAGTCATGATTAAATTTTTAGTTTTTTAATTTAAATTCATGATGTCATGATTTGACGATATATATTATAATATTTGAATTTAAATTAAATAAGCACCAATTTATAAATATAAATTAACAAAGAGAAGTAGAAATTCAAAACACAATTTTCACCGGTAATTTTGTAATGGATATGCCAAAAATATTAAATTTTGGTTCTTTTAGGATTGTTCAAATGACTACTAAATGTCAGTTGTCAGGTATATTCAGGCAGCTAATTTTCATAGGCTTAAAGCCAAGATGTAAATAATAGGCTAATCAAACAAAGATTCCGCAGTTTTGGAGGCATAAGTACAAATTATGATGGATCTTAGGTTTAATCGGAAAAGCAAATATATAAAGAGAAATTAATAATACTAAGACTTTTAAAAAATTAAAGTAAAAACAATTCTCATATAATCGAATAAGTGATAACCAATTTTAAAATATTCAACCTTTTGAAAATTTTCAATTCAATCTATTAATATCTTAATAGATTGAAGATAATGTGCTTTTATATATATGTGTGTGTACGGAATAAAGAGTGTCCTATTCGAGTAAAAAAAAGGTTATATATACATATACTTATAATTTATTTTTTAAAATTTTGATTAAAAATAAAAAAAACATATGTAGTATAAATATTAGACAAAGAATGAGTAGTTTATAATCATATCTAAAGAAAAACTCCCAATTTAATATATCTTAATTAATATATTGAGGATAAATTCGACTAGAATTAGTTAAATTTTGCTTAAATTAATAATTTAAAATATTCATAATAAAATATTTGCTTAGGTCAAGTTTAATTAGCTTGATTTGAATTTAAAAATTAGGTTGAATCGTTATGTAAGTAATATTTGATTATTATAAGTGAGATATTCAAATGGTATGTAATTTATTGTTATGTAATACTTTATTATTTCTCTTTAACTTGTTAACAATTTCATCTAGTATTGGAAACTGGATCATAGGTATATGTAAGCAAATGTTCACTAAGCTTTATAACAACCTTATAATAGATTAAGTATATAAAATATCATTCACAGTAATCATTCAAATGACATAATTCAGATACAAACACTCAATATATGCTTTGGTATAACTCCACGATGCTATCAATCATGGGGTGAAAGCCTTCTCCAGAGTTACAACACCTAATTTAATGCTGAAACAAGAACA
>JANZXR010024624.1:0-15017 GCA_027575705.1 Erythroxylum echinodendron
GGTAAGTTCATAACTCCATTTAATGATGATAAACCATAGTAAAGACCATCTTTATTTAGCAATTTAATGTCAAATGTACAGCTGCACAATCAGTCCATTAAAACCAAAATTGCTACTCCTTTCTTTAAAATATTTGTTTTAATATAATTAATCTAATCAATTACATTAAACCAAAGTCTATCCCATTTCTAATTAACATTTGGGCTTCTAATTAACCATTAATTAGTGCAAGCCCAACATTCAATTATGGGCTTTTAAAACCTCCATTTATATTTCTTACTTAGCTTGATAACCTTCCTTAAAGCTAAGTAGGGAATCTTATTGGACTTTGATAATCCAAGCTCCAATAAGCCTAGAATTAATTTAATCTCATTAGAAATAATTCTAGCTTACTAACTAAATGTCATTCCACTAAAGACAATTAGTTGAACTCTTGAACTATTAAATATTATAAGAACAGATATTTTATGTCCAATTGCAAACCCTATTTAGAACCTTATTATAGCCATCAACACAACAAAGGGTAAAATTACCGTTTTGCCCTTATGTTTGTTTTTCCTTCTAGATCTCCCGTTTTACTGTATATGGTGATTAACACACAAGATCTCATCTTAGTGTTAAGACTTGATGGGTAGCTAGTCCATCAAACTACTGGCACCAGTTTAATCATCGAATTTTCTTAAAACATCTAGAAGTGATGATATCACTATAAACTCTTTATTTGAGTGAATGTTCCCTGATACATGATCATTTAATAATTCCAGCATGCAAACACTGGATTAATACTTTATAAAAATCCATTTCGATCATATCAAGAATTATAATAAAACACATATGAGTTTACCACTCATCAAGATTGTGGTTCATAATAAGTGAATGCTTAAGTTGTATATTTTAAGATTAAAGTAACGGCCCACTTTATTCTTAAAAACATACTTGATTTTAGATTCATTTAATAATGCCACTATCGATAGTCAACTACTATCATGATATGAAACTCATCATCCCCTTAAAGTAAACTCCTTTACTTACACGGAGATAAATTGCAACACTGCAGTCTAAACCATAATTAAGCAACCAACTTGATTATTCAACTATGAATCCATTAATTTAGATTTTAATAATATGCATGTTTGCCATACATCTCTATGTATATGTATATTACTTACAAAAGAATCTTGGTACCTTATAACTAGATATATAATTCTCATCAAAACCAAACCCTTTTATTTTATTAATAATAAATATTTCTATTACAAAACTGTAACTGAAGAAGATTAAGGTACATGTAAATATACTTGCTTTCTAGGGCATTATATTTACATAATCATGTTTCAATGCATGCTCAATTGACCTTCTGAGTATGTATTAATATACAAAGATCTTGACTGTAGTTATACACTTTCAGATCATTCAAACTTTATAGCTTGGATACTACCGTTTTAAAATTAAGTTTATACCTTAAGTAAGCTTGATTTCACATATGTTCATATAATTATCCAATTCTCACTCACAATTACTTCATGTTCTCTAATGTTCATTCATTTATATCTAATACACATTACTCATACCCTTTGAATCATATTTGCATTCATAAGAACATCTTAATTCCTTTAACAACTCATAATTTCCAGATTTCAATACCTTTATGTTAAGACAATCCACTCCTTAAGTTATGAAATTAATTAACAAGTTAAACTTATCAAACCCTTAACCAATGAATCGAGCAACAATTTAAGTTCATTTCAAGTGTCAATCAAGTTCAAATACACCAATGTAAAGTGACTTATTCTTACCATAATAGCCCGTTTTTCATACTAAGGGTTAGAGCCTTAGATTATTGCGTATGATTCAAATCATTTTATCATTCATGAAATGCATTTCATTCATATGCATATCATTAACATACACACATGAATTATAATTTTTTACATAATGCAAAGATAAGTAGCACTCAATTGACATGATTCAAGGTATGAAAGGTTTAAAATGATCATGATGTGAATTGTCTATTGTTTATGTCTTAAATTTTGGTTTGATTGGTTACGAGTATTAAATTTGGAATTAATTGCTACCATTAGAAAAGTGATGAATTAAAATGTATATTCAAACTAGGAAAAATGCCAAGTTGCAAGACAAATTGACATATGGAAAATTAGGATGACTAATTTTATGAAATAAGTGACAAATGGCATAGATAAATAAGTGACATTTAGCATAGGTAATTAATTGAGAAATGGCAGCAATGATTGATTGACAAATGGACTAGTAACTAGCTATCATTTGGCAGCTTAAGGAGGGGATAAATGGCTTACATGCTTGATGAAATATGTTAATTTAATATGGCAACATCTAGCATCCAAGGTGTAATGTTTCTGTAGGTGTCGTTTCAGCTTTACTCTTTTTTCTTCTCTTCTAATCTCTCACCACCAAAACTTGATTCTATCTCCCATCCCTGTGTTTTTCTTGAAGCTATGCTAAATTGCCACACCAAATACATGCTTTTACCCTTCAAAAAATAGCTAAAGAACCATATTATTGTTGTCTTTTATCATAGCCAAAAACTATCCAATTTCTACCTTGAATTTGTGATGAACATGTATGCATGGAGGGCTAGGTTAACTTGATGAATTGAACTGGAATTGGAAGCTAAATAAGTAATTAAGTATTGTTCTTTATGGCATGTTATAATAGAAAGATTATGATGATTGAATTAGGATAGATTGTATATGATGTTGATGTTTAAGATGTGCTGGAAAATGAGGAATGAAAGGGTACTTTTCTGTTCTGTTTTTGCATGAACAAAAATGGTAGTTTATGGAATATTGTATGAACGATTTAAGTTGGGACTTGAAGTATAATTGATGAGGAATTCATGCTAAAGATAGGTGTTATTAAGGTGTTTTCAAATCTTGAAAATTAGAGCTATAGGTGTGTTTGTAAAAAAATAATTGTTAATGACTTTAGTGAAAAGAATTTTGTAAGCCTTAGTGTAACCAATATAGAAGTTAAATTAACCTAAAATCAAGTAACCTTAACGGAAATGAAATCTGAAAAATTTTAGATGCTAGTGATGTCTTTAAGCTTGTTAAATTCGTGAGGTATTGAAGGTAGTAAAGTTACACACATTAGTGATGTTAATGAAAAATTCTTACACACATTAGTGATGTTAATGAAAAATTCTGGAATTTTAATTTCAGCCCTGTGTACATGTTGAACCAGATGAGAAATTTCACTCTAAATTGGTATATTTGGACTTGATTAAGGTTAGGAATGAGCCTAGATTTTTTCTTCATTAATTTGTTAAGAGCTTGATAAGTTTATATAGTTAATTGATGTCATAATTAAAAGAATGGGCTGTTTTGATGTGGTTGAGTTCAAATTCGGAAATTTTGATTTATTAAATGAGTTCTTTTAATGCAAACATGATCTTTAGGACATAAATAATGTGTATAAGGTTTGGATGAATGATTATTGAAGAACATAGGGTAATTATAAATGAGAATTGGGTAAATGTATGAGTATATGTTGCTGGAAAAAAGTTTGGTGACTGTATAGATTTAGCTTACTGAAATTCCAGATTTAAATTAACAATTGTGTGAGTATTATAAGAGGCTTTTGATCATGGAAATGTTCAAGGATAAGTGTAAAGTATGTTTGGTGTATTTGGAGTAAATCAAACAAACTTTAAGGTACAAACTTGATTGCAAAATGGAAGTATACAAAATATGATTTTTGAATGATCAAAATTTATTAATATTTACATACCCTGAAAGGTCAATTGAGCATGCATTAAACATGACACACCTATATAAATGTTCATGATTGAATATTCATATGATTGATCAAATTAGTAATGTGTGAACTATATGCGTGTAATACATGACTAAAGAAGCACAAATTGATCGTCTGCATCCAGACATTGCCAGGTCATCAAGGCAATAGATTATCTGGAGTGCACTATAAGTTAACCAAGATTTTTTCTCACTATGATTGAATTGTTTTTGATTAAATTTTAGATATTGAACTGTTATTGATATGATTGAGATGATTTCGTACATTGATAGTTTGAGGAGTTTGATATTTGAGAATGCATTGAAAGTGCTTTCTAAATGTATGTAACTATGGAAAATGTGTACTCAACTAAATGTTGAAAGCCAGACTCAAATCCGATGTATATGATAAATGACTGTGCACATTGAATGAAAGTGTTGATAGCATATTATGTGAATTGATACATTCCATCACATTGTTATACATGATCAGATAAAGGAGTTGTGACTGGAGTGACTAGTGTGAAAAAGAGCTTAATGCTCATAAATGTGCACAAAGAGCCACAGGCTCAATTACTAATGAGCTCGGTGTCCATAATGGCTATAAGACAAAATATGAAATGAGCTCAGTATTCACAAAAGATACGAAACGATAATTAGGTGCTTGGTCATAACAATGTAAAAATGAAAGTGGATTCACATGTGCATTTGCATTTATATTTATATATCTTTACATGTATCATATGATTGATTGTTAAGAATTACTGAATTGTGTTGATATAGTAATATGCAATGCTTATGTATATGTTGATGATATGAATGATTCATTATATTATTATGAAATGAATATATGAAATGTTTAAAGCTTATGATGTATTTTTTAGATATAATGTATGTTGAGATCTAGTATTCAATATTGAATGGTTATTACATCTGTTGAATTAGGAAATATACTTGTGATATATGTGTTCTGACTTGAGTGAGCACATCGATGATGGTTCACTCACTAAGTTTGCAAACTTATTAAAATTGTAATGTTGATTTTCAGCTAAGAAGGAGTCCTAGCTCTAAAGCAAACTAGTAGGAGTCTAATACTCTCAATTTTGGAAACAAGAAGGGCTTAAAGGTCTGGTTGGTTGATATCTGAGGAGTCTAGTAGATTGTGTTTATTTAGTTTCTCATTTCATGTAGAACATTTTGTAAAACTCATTGTTGTTTTTGGTAATGTAAATATATGTATTATGAAATGTAATGTTACAGTGTAAGTTATGTTTGTAAATGAAATGGGAAATTTTATTTTTTTTAACTACTTATGTTCAGTATGATGCCATTATAAGTTGATATGATTGCTGTAACATGTCATTTCATAAGGTATGTTCTTGAATATCCTTTGAATATTCAGGCATATGCTCTATGGTAGTGGTATGTTACACTTATGTGGTTTAACAATTACACAAAGAAGAAAATTTTCATTTCCCATGCATTGCCCACGATCGTGGAGGACCTTTCCATAATCGTTGGATGACTAATCCAAAAATTCACCATCCATTTCCTTTAATTTTCTTTCCAGATTCTAACATCCTCATACCAAATTCAAAACACCTTCATTATAATCCATTAATTATATCTCAATTATACCTTAATGATACTTCAGTTCTGCATCAATTTCATCTCCAACCCTAACTCAAAATCATTCATTTGGTAGCTCATAAACTATTGTCTTTCATACATCAAACAGTAAAACAGAAACTATCATTCATGCATCATTTTCCAGAACTACTTCAATATCAATACTACATTCAATCTATCCCTAATCATTCATAATAAAGGTTCTTTTAAAACATACCATAATAGATTAGTATTTCACTTCCTTGCTTATCTCTAATCCCACCTTAAGATTAGCTTTTTTAGCCTTACTTGGATGCAAGATCATTTCAAAGACAAGATGAAAGTAGGATAGATTTTAGCAAAGGCAAAGAGAAGATAGCAGATGATAGCTATCTTGATAAAGGATATTATATGGATTTTGGGTGGAGATGCTTAGCAGCTCTAGCGTATGAATGAGATGTTTATGTTACGGCAGTGAGAAGGAGAAGAAGGAGACACAACAGTTAAGTGAGAAGGAGAAGAAGGAGACACAGCAGTTAAAGATGACTATGCCTTTTCCATGTGTAAGATGGGTATTCTTATAAGAAAGAAAGTTGTCCTATTAAGAAGTAAGCTACATTCACTCTCCTTAGCTGGCACACTTGTCCTTCTATAAGGTTGCCATTTGTCACTAATATTTACTACCATTTTTCACTTAATTTGCTATGCCATTTTTCAGTCATTTATCTATGTCATTTGTCACTTATTTCATAGGTCTAGTCATCCTAATTTTCCAGATATCAACTTCTCTTACCACTTGATATTTTTCCTAGACTAGATGTACATATTAATTCATCAATCTCTCAATTATAACAATTAATTCCAAGTTACTAGTTATAATCCATCAATTCTTGTCATTGGTAAATCAAAATACAAGTCATTGGAAATGCACTTTCATATCACGTTCATTTTAGTTTCATACCTTGGAATATATCAATTGAGTACAATTTGTCTAACTCATAATTCAAGTGTGTATGCTCATATTATGCATTTGAATACAATCATAAAATCATGTCATAAATGTACCAAAGCCATTTTATATAATGCCACTTATGTGACTCAGTAGTTTAAAACTTTAAATCCTTTAACAATTGGAGAGACGGGATACTACTTTATTGATTTTACAGTAATGAGCTCTTTCTATTTATTCAGGCCATTGAGGCCACGAACATTCCAAAACATTATTTTTCCTTACCCTAAAGGCAGACAATAGATGATCAACCACAAGATATTCTGAACTGAGAACATCAAAAGAATATTAAATAGGGGTCTTTGCCCCTCCAATCTCATCATCAGCTTGAGTGGGATTCCTATTACCCTTAGTAAGTCTCTTCCTTGGGGAGCTTGAACCATCATTCTGGAGAGAAAGAGTTGGAACATTATTCTACATAACTAGCTCATCCCTATTTATTGTTGTGCTAACTTGTTCAAGCTCTTACTAAACCTAAACCAATTTTGGTTTCCATTCCCTTCTGCTAAGCTTCTTCTTGCCACTAGTCATATCATGCTCATACATTTACAATGATCACATATAGTAGGTGATAGTTGTGCATTAGTGTGGGTTTTTCTAAAGTATTTAGCATATGCTTCTTGTATAATATGTTATTATTGTTATCTTTTAGGATTTATTTAGTATGATTTGTTAATTTTAATCTTTATTGTGTTCTTTTATGTTTGATGTTGATTTAGGGTAAGAATTGATCATTTTGATGTAGAAATGGAGGTTGGTCACATTTGCGATTGAGTTAGAGACCGAGAGAGAAGAAGAGACAAGGAGGAAGTATAGTGCAAGAACACATGATCGTAGGTTTCATACCAATTCCCACGATCATGGGATGTTTAACCCGAGGATATACACGGGGTTCACTTATTCTTTTAGGTTTTCATAACTATATAAGGATATAAAAGCCTATAGACGAAAGAGCTACATGTAAAACTTGCCTCCTTGAGTACAAATGCAAGTTTAGAGCTTCGAGAGAGGTAAAGATTCAAGGTTTTTCATTCACAATTGGGAAAACAGAATACCAATGCCAGATTTTCCAGATTCAGGCCAAGAAGAGGAGAAGTTTGATTTATTTATAGTCTTTCGTTTTTTCTCTTCTAGCATTTATATAATGGATTATTTACTAGTAGGGGATGTTATAGACATCATAAGTATCTAGTTTAATTATAGAGATTTCTTTTGAACTTCTTGTTAAACTCCTATTTTGTTGATTTGAATGATAGATGATTTTGATGATTGTTAAATATATATATATATATATATATATATATATATGTACCTTGCAATTTATTGAGAGATTGAGTTAGGTTATTTATGTAGAATTGTACAATGAGAGTTGGCATTTTATAGACTTATATTCATCAAGTTAATTGATTAGTTAAAAGAGAGATCTTGGCTAATGTAATTGATCACCCATAGAATAACTTCATAACTAATTGAATTGGTGAATTGATTTTGTAGATTGAGAGATTGTTTAATCAGTTACATTTAATTTGGTTAGGGACAATTGATTACACCTTTAGAGAGGTAATTAATACATTAGGATATCTTAGGTGAAACATAATTCAATTAACAAAATATGAGGGGGAGAAGATAGTGAAAAAGTGATCTCTAGTATTGAAAATCTTGAATTTTAGGTTTCTACATTTATGAGTTGTCATTTGTGTTTTGTTAAGCTTTTATTTCCACTAAAATTTGATTCTTAAATAAAGATTAATCTGAATTAAGTGGCATCTAAGTAAAATCCTTGTGGGATTGATATCTGCTTATTACTATAAGTCATAACCCGTATACTTGTAGCTTTAAGCGTAAAACTGGGAGACTGCTTCATAATCAACAAGTTTTTGATGTCGTTACTAGGGATTGTCTGTTTAGCATCTTATTTAATTTAGATTACTTTGATTTAAGATTTTTTGAAATTTTTCCTTATGTATTTGCAGGTGCATAAACACAAGGAGCACGCGAAGATCATCAGAATTTAGTGACAAAGAGTTATTTGATATTACAAGACACGAACGAGAGTTACGAAGAGCAAAGTGTCAAGATATTATGAAAAAAAATGGTTGAAGAAGGAGAACAAGGAGGAAATGAGAGGACACTGATGGACTTCATGAGGCTAGGATTTAATCCTTTAGGATTTATGAGGCCAGCTATTCAAGTAAACAATTTCCAAATCAATTCAGCACTCCTCAATATATTGCATAATAGTGTGCAATTTTATGGGCTGTCCAACAAAGATCCTAACACCCACATTGTAAATTTTTTAGAGATCTGCAACACTTTTCGATTCAATAGAATTTTTGATGATGCCGTGAAGTTACAACTATTTTCTTTCCCTTGAAAGATCGAGCAAAGACATGGTACAACTTGCTTAGTTTAGGACAGATCAATACATGAAAGCAGCTAGCCCAAGCATTCCTCGCAAAATATTTTGTATCGACCAAAAAGAGCATGATCATAAAGAAGATCACAAACTTTCAACAGAGTGATGGGGAGTCTCTATATGAAGCTTAGGAAAGATTCAAAGAATTACAAAGAGGTTGACCCCTGCATAACCTTCCGAGGGAGTTCTTGTTGCAAACATTCTACAATGGTGTCAGTCAGAGCATGGAAGGAGCCATAGATACAGCTGTTGGGAGTTCTTTGATGAGGACGACTTTTGATCCGAATCATAACCTTCTAGAACAGTTAGCGAGTAATAGTTGCGTATGGTCAAGCAAGAGGAGTTAACAGGGACAAAAGGAAGAAAAAGGTATGACTCTGATTGACTCTGTTTTAGCTTTACAAGCACAGATCATTGCCCTTACCAAGTAATTGAGCAACATACAAGGAGCATTTTCATCTATAGCCAAACCTATGCAAGTACATTGTGAGCTATGTAGGTAAAACAACCATGGCTCAGTTGAATGTTTCTTGTTAGGTTCCTTACTCGAACACTCATAATCTGGGATGGAAAAACTACCCGAATTTTTCTTATAGTACTAATAATAAGATGTGGCCAAGCATGACCTCAATGACCTCCTAGATTTCAGCAAGATCGAATTGGATCGATGGAGAGCAAAATGGACAAGTTGATAGATGTTTTGGGACCCAAACTGACAACTCAACAAGAGAATTAGAAGGGAATGTTTGCCAATTAGGAGGAAAGTCAAAAGAGAACGAAAGTGAAGTTTGATTAGATTATGATAAACCATGCCTCATCCATCCACAACTTGGGGGTTCATGTAGGTCAACTTGCTAATGCTTTATCTTCTAGAAGTGTAGGTAGTTTACCAAGCAATATTGGGTTGAACCCAAAGGAACAGATCATGGCCATCACTCAAACTCAGGATAAAAAAATTGAACATATGACGGAAGATGGAGATAAGAGAGAAGGATAAATAATTACATAATACCTTCCAAGTTAGCTCATAATTGAGCCAATCAAAGAGCTTCAACCTGAAATTCCATACCCTATTCTAGCCTAGCAGAAGTCAAGTTTAACTAGGATAACGAGGAATTTTAAGGAGGTTGAATCAAGCAAGTTTGAGAATATAACAAATCAACTACAAAGAAAGCTCGCGCTAAAGGAACTAGTTAAGAAGAAGGTGAAGGAGCACACAGCAAAAGGAAACCCTACAATAACATAGGAGATAGAAGACCTAGGGGATTTTTTTCATTCCTTACAGTATGAATGGGGTCAATATAGTCGAGGCATTCATAGATTTGGGAGCAAGTATCAATATGATGCCCTACACTTTTAGTCAGAAGTTAGGGTTAGGAGAGCTAGAGCCTACAAAGATATTAGTAAAAACGGCCAATATAATAGTTCATCAATAGAAGGGGATTATTAAGAATGTGTAAGTACAAATTGAAAAATTCATCTTCCTAGTAAATTTCTATATACTTGATATTGGAGAAGATATGGAAACTCCTATGGCCCTTGGATGACCGCTTTGGCTACTTCTCACTCAATAATTGACGTTAAAGGGGGTGAACTAATTCTGAGGGTTGGAAAGCAGCAGATAACCTTCAAAGTGTCAAAGAAAGACAATACAGGGTTGCTTATGTGCAAATTTTGAGATAAGTGATTGTACTACTACTTCGTCATTCATTTAAACCACCTTAAGCCTAAGGAGAGCATCGAGTTATCGACATTAAAAGAAAGCACTGCATGGGATGCAACTGATTGAATTTTAGTTTCCTCTGATTGTTTCTAGTTTACTTGTTTGTTTGAATTATTTAGTTATGATTGTGTTTGATTTGAATTTGTTTGGTATTTATTTAAATTTTGTTTGAGTTTTCACTTATTTTCCCTTCGAATTTCTTATTGGTTAGATGATTTGGAGGTGTTTGTAGGTTGCGGGACTATTGAGAATGCATGATAAGCTGAGAAGAGGTTTAAGAAGTTGAAAATTTAGAGTAACCTACGACTGTGGGACTTGGTAAGTTTCCCACGACTGTGGGAAGACTCTCTAGAAAGTTTTTTAATAGTTAACCCATGATCGAGGAAATGAGGGTGATTCCCATGACTGTGGGAAGTCTCTCCAGAAAGTTTCTAAAGAGTTAACCCATGATCGTAGGAATGATGGGGATTCCCATAATAGTGGGAAGGCACATCCAAGGAAATTTTAAATTTCCCTTTCTTCTTCTTCTTTCTTCATTCTTTAAAATTTTTACCTCTCTCTCTAAAATCATGAAACCCACTCTCTCAACTTCTCCAATCCTTCATCTTACACTCAAAACTTGGTATTCTCTTCACTTCTTCTATCAATCTTTCAATCCTTTACACTTATTTCACATTAATTACTCAAGAATCTAAGGATTAGGTAAGATTCTCTCTCTCTCTCTAAAAAATAAGCTTATCTCTCTCTTCCTTATTTTTGTATATTTTTATCATTCAATGGCTCCAAAGAAGCAAGTTTCCTAAAACCCAATTGATGAACTATGCCTTCAAGTCTCCGGAGAAGGTAAACCAGGCATCGCGACCACTTTTCGTGCACCATTTCCTATTTATTCAGAAGATGAAGGTATGCAATTTTGGGACTTTAAAGATAAAGATTTAATGCCTCCTAGATACTTTGATTTTGAACTGCTAGAAAATCTAGAATTAAGGCAAAAAATTGAGAGATTAGCTACAAATATTGGTTGGGATAGATTAATTCATTGTGATATGCCGATTTATCCTATAATGACTATCAAATTTTTCACTACTCTGCGCTACAATCCTAACATGGATATATTCTGGTTTAGGATAGGAGACAATGCTTATAAACTTGATTATAATGTCAATCGTACAATTTTTGATTTATTAAACACCAAAATTTTAGATGATCATGATGACTTTTATATGGATGATTACTGGAAAATTCTAACAAGTGAAACTTTGTTTATGTCTCAGGTTAGGACAAATTACTATAATTCGTCCCTATCTACGTATCAGTCAAAATTTTTCACAAATTTTACGAATGCAAACTCTCATTTTCATATTTGTATTCCTTAATTCTAAATATACATACTTCTTTTTGGAAGAACATAGTTATGTTATAATTACAAGGAATTTCTTGCTTAGTATTTACTTGTAATGTTGTTCCATAAATATATGAGTCTTTCTTATCTTCATAATTAGTAGATTTATATAATAAAAGAATATAATGGAATCCGCGGACAACCAATGAGGGACGATTATAATAGGTTTATAATTCATTTTCAGATGTAATTAAAGGCAAAGAGGGAAGATTTCGAGAGACTGTGTTCGACAAAAGGGTTGATTATTCAACCCTGTCATATATTTAATCCCCCTCAAATAGGTTTGCAAGTGAGATAATTATCTCTTCACTCAAGCTGTATCCCCTTTCATAAGGAAGTTCAATCTCCTTGTCTTTTGTTCCATTCTCAAGTCCCTGAATCCGCTTTTTTTTTGTACCAACAATTAAGAATTGCTTTCTCCTACTTGCTGCATCAAAAACTAAATCATAAGCTTCTGATTAAAAATGAGCCATTTTAGTAAGATTTATGACATGAATACCTTTACGCTTTGCAGAGATATAAGGTCCCATTCTCGGATTCCACTTTTTAGTACCATGACCAAAATGAACTCCTTCGAGAATCTCTTCCAAATTAATGTTCCAATATCTTCTTATCATTTCCACTTTTTCTCACACTTCCTCTCTCTTTTGTGTTTCTCTTTTTTTCAAAGACGGATTACCTTGAAAAAACTAATTGTTCCGATGGAACCTTCTCTTTTCCCGAAGACTGAATTTTCCCCAAGATTGTATGTTGATACATGATTGAAGTGAATAATTTCTTTCTATTGCTTATTATTTATATTACTTATCTTTTTCTTTATTATTTTGATTATACATTGTCAGTTGTGTGACTAAGAAGAGCTCTTATTTTGGTATGTCATACATTGTTATTGTTTTGGCTTTGTTTTACAACCTTGATGTGGATAGTATACGTACAGCTAGGTATAATGTTTTTGATGTTTCTTATTTGAGACGCTTTGAAATCATGGGGCCCCACGCTATGGAGCTCCAAAATCCTCAAACGCGCACAGTCGTTAAAAATAGGAAGGGCAAGGGTGCAACCACTTCCCGACCATTCACATCTCAAACACCCCCAGAGTCACAAGAAAAAGCAGTGGAAAAGAAATCAAATACAGCAGCAGAGGTCAACAGATTCCAACAAATCCTCGACCAGATGGCCTCTAACCATCAACAAATGATGCTGCTAATTAATGAGTTCAGCACCCAGATGAGACAAGTGCATAAGGAGCAGTGCTACATGAAGAAGAAATTCCTCAAGTTCATCCAGAAGAATAATATTGAAATCCCTTCGCCAACACAGTCGCCACCACAATCTCCATAAGCCCTCTTACCTTAAACATTTTACATTGTTTTAATTACTTTATTAGTTGTTATGTATTTTGTTTGATTTAGTTTCTTTTGTTTAGTTTGATGTCATTTTACCCTTTTTGTGGTTGCCTTGTCACATTAAGGAAAATGTGTTCTTTCAATGTAGAGAGGTGACACTTGCTTTGTCAATTGCATTGTTTTAGTCACTATTTGCATTTTGATAATTAGGATGCATGTTCTAGGCATATTATGTTGTTTTGTGTTAAGCAATGGAACTACATTTGAATCATTTTGATTTGTTCTACCATGAGATTTTGTCATGCTAGTTGGCATTAGATTCAATGCATGATTGAACCCAGATTAGGCCACTTGAGTAAAGAGTGAACCATATTAAGTGATGAAAAGTAGTTATTTACATAAGCTTACTCACAATTTGACATTTGAGCAACAAGGTAGTGTAGAGATGCATAATGAATTTTCATTTAAGCTAATGTGAGGATTGAGCCTATATGACTCCATCTATAGTCATTTTATTTCTTTATTGTGTGATGCTTCCTTAGGTTATTACCTTCAAAACTTGCTTTGAATCAATTTAAGTCTACTAGATGCATGCTTAATAGAGATGATTAAGGCATTTTTTGTATTAACCCTTAACTTAAATTGCTTACCTTTTATTATCCCTTACTACCCTCGTTAAGCCATAACTATTTTGTTTCTTGAAAATACCCTAAATTTTAAAACCTGAAACTCCATTAAGCTACCCATTCACAAGCTTAGTAGAGTCTTAAGTGATGCATTAGTTGGGATTTTTGCTATAATTTTTCTCTAGATGAGTTGTGTGATACTCCTGCTCTTGAATCACATTGTATTTAGTTGCTATTTCATTCATTGTTTCTTCCATTTGAAAAAAATTAAAAAAAAGAGAAAAAGAAAAAAATAGAAGAACATTTTAGTAGCATCAATAAGTACGGAGTAGTAGTATATTTACACTTTTTTAAAATTATGTTTTGATACGCTCTTTCCACTTATTACTTTACGAATGCTTATGTTAAACCGTTTAACCTTGTTACCTACCTTAAACCTTACCACATTACAACCTTAAGCAAGTCCTTTTGATCTATTTATACATATAATCATTGTAGAGGAGAATTGATGTATTACCAAGCCTATGGTAGTATAGTTTCCTATAGGAAGTTTGAGTGAAACACTATCCATCAAACATTTGGGAGAAATGAGTGAAACCATGAGGAAGATTCATTTTGCATCTACACTTATCTTTGAGTGATGGTGCCATATGTTAAGTTTGCTTATGTACAATAATGAAAGTAGTCATGATATTTGTAGTAGCTTGATATTTGAGTTAGCTAAAATTTGAAGGATTGTATACTTTGATATTTGTGAAAATGAACTAATGGAATTGATTGGTTGTGTTTGATTTTGTCTAAGGACAAGCAAAGATTTAAGTATTGGGAAGTTGATAGTTGTACATTAGTGTGTTTTTTTCTAAAGTATTTAGCATGTGTTTCTTACACAATATGTTATTATTTTTATGTTTTAGGATTTATTTTGTTTGTTTTGTTTACACTACAAGAAAATAGTAAATTACATACGGCAATTACCGACGGAATAAACCGACGGAAGAAAACGTCGGTGATTCGGCCGTAGCTAAATTCACCGACGAAAACCCTTCTTACCGTCGGTAAAATTACCGACCGAATAGCATGTCCGTCGGTAAAATCAACGGAAACGTTGCCGACC
>JANZXR010024643.1:0-15016 GCA_027575705.1 Erythroxylum echinodendron
GTCCCCTCTGGCACTCGAACTCGAGACCTCAGGGTTTTGTTCCGCTTTAAGCGGACGCCTCTTACCATTGAGCCAATTTTGGCTAGCATGTCTCTTGAGCTTCAAAGGCAACATAAGAACATAGATGCATCTACTATGATTTTGCATCTCAATGAGTTATTTGCTGCACATAGTAAGGTGGAGTGGTACCAATTCTCCAAACTGCTACTTAGAAGTAAGATGGTAGAAGGATCTTCAATCAACCTGCATGTGCTAAAGATGATTGGGTATATTGAAAAATTATCCCAATTAGATTTTGTCATGGGCCATCAGTTGAGCGTTGATCTAGTGCTGCGATCTCTAAGTTTGATCTTTTCACACTTTGTCATGAACTTCCATCTAAACCAAAAGGACATGATGTAGCGCCCCAATCCCATCGACATATGCCTATACGCCCATTAGACATTCGTGCACATGCCTGAAGGAAATGACGTGCTAACTATAACACTTACTGTTATCTCATGGAATTATAAATTAAAAACATAAATATCACAATGTCTAAAACCCCAATTTTCCTCTGTTGATTTCATAAACATGATTTACAATATAGCATTTAATAAAACATCCAAGTACATACAATATCGACAACCTATCAGAGTATACAACTCTATTACAAAACGTGCTACATACATAAGAAATTATACAAAAAGTTTAACTAATTCCTTCAGTACCAGCTAACCGATGATAGTTGTGATTTGCATTGTATTTTATGGTGTAATTTGTTAGGCATTTAGTGTGAATTTGAATGCTGAGTGTATTTAGGGTTTAATTGTGTTAGTTTATGTGTTTAATTGTTTTTTATAGGTTAGTATAAGTCTTTGAGTTTGATTGTTATATTTTTGAGGTACCTTGATGTGTTTGTTAGTGTTTCAAGGTAAACGGCGAATAACAGATCAGTTACGAAGAGCTTCGAGCCAAAACTATAGCCCACCATCGTGGCACAACAGGCCAAGATCGTGACAGAGAGGGACGAGCCAGGGTAGCTAAACTACGATCGTGCAATTTGGGCACAGTCGTGACAAAGAGCTTGGATTTAGGCCACGATTGTCCACTTTGGGTCACGATCGTGATAGGGAGTGTTAAACGATGGCCATGATCAAAATAGTATCGCAAGATTTTTCAAACCTTTTTGACCCTAACTTAAACCTAAAAATACATCATAAGGAACAGAACTAGCAGCCTTGGAGAGTTTAAAAAGAGAACATTCACGTCAACCACTTTCTGAAAAAATAAAGAGTTATCGAGAGATTAAGGAAGGAGATGAAGGAAGAGAGTCACGCAGATAAAGCTTGATGCGATGTACTTCCCAGAACATGTGGTTTCTAGCAGTCGCTACCTCCACAAATCTGTTCTAGCAGTATTTCTATTTTTATTTCAAGTTTATGGATGTATGAAATTGGGATGATTATTGAAATTAACTATTGTCGAGTGTTGATTTATGCCTTAACTCACCTTCAGATTTTTAGTCCTTGAGATTAATAAAGTTTAGTTAATTGGGTTTTCATTGATTTAATTTTGATTCAATATCTGTTCAAAATAATTTAGTAATAAACTGAGAGGGTGAGCCGAGTGAAAATAATCAAATTAGTCTAACAAGAGTTATGTAATTTGATAGGTAGAGAATTGAATCAAACTAGTAGAATCGTGGAACGAGAGATCGAGCATAGGCTCTCGATAGGTTATTAGACAATTTTATAACTAATTTAGGGATTATCAATTAGGGTTAAGGATTATAATTCGAGAGAGAGTAATCTACCATAGGATTGTCTAGACTCATTAATTTGGTAATTGCATAATTAGTTAGATTTTCGCTAATTTCGGATTAAAAATCCCCTTTCTCTCACTTGCTAATTTATAGGTTGATCTTTGGATTGGATTGTGTGATTTGTTACTTGTTTGTATTTCTACAATTTTATTATTGAAATTAATTGTTTGATTTATTTATTTTCTGCATTAGTTTATTTATTTTAGTTAGTACAACCTTAGATTTTAGGATTAGGCTTCTCTCCTCGTGGGATCGATACCTTAGGTACTACGCGAATGACTGGTGCGCTTGCGAAAATTACCAAGCTTATAAATATTAAAACTTAGCGTATGTAACCTTGCAATCAACCAACCTTTGATCCATGTCTTCTATCCAAAAGAAGTGCTAGATCTCTTCTAAGCTGTCTTAGAAGCTAAGTCATCACTCTCAAACCTGAAATGTCAACGTTTCAATTTTGGGTGAGTTTTGTGAACTCTGTAAGTCAACCATCCTCGATGGTTCACTCATGTCATATAACACAACAACACATATAATCACATTATTCACATTCTCTTTCTCATTTACATTCACATTCTCTTTCTCATTCACATTCACATATTCAATCATTATGCTCAATCAATCACATTCACATTCTCTTTCTCATTCACATTTACATTTGTCATCGGACCTTGGTCCGGCATTCAACATTTCAATTGAGAACACTTATTCTGTCAAATTGACATTCAATAAGCACTTCTAATGTGCTATTCACGCTTCAAATGCCTTAGAGATTCAATTTCCAGAATCAGTACATACACATCACATAATAATTCAATACATAATTTAACAAACAAGCAATCAAGGTGAGACCATCAGAGGTTACTCACAATTTGCTCCCGTTAGCTTATTGTCTTAAAGTCCCGGCAATATCTGGAAGAGGTTACTTAATGCGTTCTTCTTTAACATGAAAACATATACATCTACCATTACAACTTCGCACATTCACATGAATAATCGATCATAAGCACATGTATATATGTCATGTATAATTCATGTTCAATGACAAACCTCAAGTATATTTCGTTTATACACATCTTATAATCAATTAACTTCATCTCCCAATCATCCTTTAATACCTAATACACTTTTTCCACTTTAATAACCTCATTCAATATCAACTAGGTTCATTCAGGATCCTATTCAAGCCTAAATACCTCATATGGAAGCACCCTACCATTGGTTGGTTCATACTTCACTCAAAAAATAACTCTTTTTCTCCATAGGTCTAGCTATGATTGTGGTGTCCCTACCACAATCGTGGCAGAAACTTTTTTTTGTCAAGGCCATGATCGTGGTGGTTGTAATTTCATATGAATACTCGATCATAAGCACATGTATATCTGTCATGTATAATGTATGTTCAATGACAAATTCTCAGTTATATTTCGTTAATACATATCTTATAATTAATTAACATCATCTTCCAGTAATCTTTTAATACCCAATACACTTTGTCCATGTTAATCACCTCATTCAACAACAACTAGGCTCATTCAGTATCCTATTCAAGCCTAAATACCTCATAAAAAAGCACCTTGGCATTGGTTAGTTCATACTTCACTCAAAAGATAACTTCTTTTTCTCCATAGGTCTGGCCACAATCATGTGTCCCTACCATGATCGTGACAGAAACTTTTTCTGGCTAGGCCATGATCACAGTGGTGCGACTATGATCATGACAAAAATATTTTCTGACTAGGCTACAAGTTTCCTCCTCTATTCATCCGAATTTAACATATATCTTAACACCAATTTCACACCAAATTTCCCAAAATTTACTACCTCTAATACAACATTATTCCTCACTATTTCAACTACCAAATCAATTTCATTAAACCCTCAAATCTTTACTCATTTAATTCACCATTTCCAACTAAATCTCCTCATTCATACATTCATAACCATTCCTACCATATCCATTACAATACATCCAAGAAGTCATCTCCATACTTCATTTTTAGCACCATTTTAGTTTAACATCAATCATACCAACAATTTTATAACCCATCGTTAAATCATAATATAACAAAACTAAACATCCATACTTAAAAATTCATCATCAATTTTCTACACATGTTCAACTTACATATCATATTCATTTCACTTCTAATTGGTTAACCTAACTCACCTCATTTCAAGACATCATAATACTTCTTCTTATAAGCTCTAACTCATGACTGATCATTCTTTTTAACACAAAGTAAGATATAACTCCTTTGTACCACTTCATTCACACATCATCATATTTCAAACTTCCTTTTTCATAATCATTCATCTCTTAATTCACTATCATAATTGCTTCTTACTAAAACAACTCATGCATAACATTAACTAACTAAAAATTTAAAGCAAGATCTCTTTATTACTATTACCACTCACATTAACTCAAAAACAAATTTCATGATCATGATCATCAATCTTAAATTACTCATCATATTAGTTTCATTTAACACTACCTATAATGATCAAAGCATAACTTACTTACTTTACTCTTTAGCTTCTTCAATCTTTAACTTTCTAATGTGCATTAGTTTAGGTTTTTGAGACAAGATGAAGAAGACATCAAGACGGAAGTAGCAAATGATAGATAAAATCAAAGGGTAACATAGATGAAGGTTGGTGAAGCAAAATCATGAAAAGAAGAAGAAAAATGAAAGAGTTGATGAAGATTACGAAGAGAGGAAGAAAAAGCAAGATGAAAAACAATTAATTTGTCTTTCAAAGTTAAAGAGTGAGTAATGTGAGTGAGGGATGAGTGGTGAGTGGCACTGCCACTTGTCACCTTCTTATGGTCCCATTTGGACCACTTTCATAACTAGCCTATTTTGTCTTCAATTTCTACTCCAATTGTCTCCCAATTTTTAATGACATATTTCATTAAATCCTAATTTCATTTATCAAAATTTTTACTATCATTTGACTCTTAATTCTACTTCTATTTACCAATTGTCCTGCCACTCAGCATTTTTCTTAGTCAAAAAATACCCAAATTTTTAGAAATTTTATAAATTTCCACAAAAATTCCAAATCGATACTAATATACACTAATGCAATTTTCAATACATATTAAGCACAATTCATAACAAAATTACATTTATAAATCAATTATACTCAAAAAATGGCAATGAATGCATATACAATTATTTTAATATGTGTAAACATTCATATTCACATGTGTGTGTATGCTATATTATGCATGAGCATGAAATGCACTTTCTAGCTTCTTAATAATCTCTCATGTACAGTATTCTAAGGTTCTAACCCTTATCATAGGATAATGAGATGTTACAATTCTCCCCTCTGAAAAAAAATTTTATCGTCGAAATTTTTACCTGATTCATCGAATAGGTGGGGATATTGTCTCCTTATATGCTCCTCCATTTTCTAAGTCATTTCTTCACTCGAGTGATTCTTCCAAAGGACTTTCACTAATGGAATTACTCGATTTCTCAGTTGTTTGTTTTGATATCCCACTATCTTAATCGACTCCTCAATATAACTCAGATTACTAGATATTTCAATCTCTTGAATCGGTAACACATGCATCAGATCCTAACAATACCACTTGAGCATGCTCATGTTTGCTCATGTGGAATACATTGTATATTTGAGATATCCCACTCGGTAAGGCTAATCTATAAGCCAGTGGTCCTATCCTCTTAGTGATCCCATAATCACCAATGTAAATAGGGTTTAACTTACCTTTCCTACCAAATCTCAACACTCCTCGCCAAGGCGAGACTCTCATAAACGCTTTGTCTCCTATACTGTATTCTATATCCCTCCGGTGCTGATCTACATAGCTCTTTTGTCTATCTTGAGTTGCTTTTATTCTACTTTGGATCAGTTTCACCTTATCTATAGTATCTTGTATCAACTCCGGGCCTTCTACCATTCTCAAACCTTTTTCATCCCAATACAAAGGCGATCAACATTTTTTCCATACAATGCCTCATACGGTGCCATTTCGATACTACTACGATAGTGGTTGTTATATGCAAATTCAATCAAGGCTATATACAGATCTCATGCTCCTTGAAACTCCAATATATATGCTTTAAGCATATTCTCTACAGTCTTGATCGTCCTCTCACTCTGTCCATCTATTTGAGGATGAAATGTAGTACTGAAGTTCAAATTCGTACCCATATCTGGTTGTAGACTCTTACAAAATCATGAAGTAAATCTGGGATTTCTGTCCGATATAATAGACACCAGAACTCCATACATTCTAACTACCTCATCTACATACCTCCTGAAGTAAATCACTTGTTAATATAGAAATCACATATAATATGTAAAATACACAAGAAGGGGGGTTGAATTGTGTTAAATCGTCTAAAATATGAATCTTTAAAAACTTCTTGATTTTCTTGACAAATTCGGACGATTACAAGTTTAAACAATGTACTTGATTTGATGAGTAATATAATAGCAAAAATTAGTATCTATTCTTCTAACAATAAGCTAATTAAAAAGGTAAGAGTTAGAGAATATGACACCGCGATTTATACTGATTCACTCGTAACCTTCAGCTACGTCCAGTCCTCAAAGTTTGTCTGAGATTTTACTATCTCCTTAAATGTTACAAGTATTATTTATTCACTTTCAAAGCCTCTTTAGGTCTCTTTCCCAAAGTATTCTTTATCTGTTTCCTTAGTCTCTTCAGGCTCTAGCCTTCTTTCCTATCGAAAGATATTGTTTAAGTTTTCACACTCACATTATAGATGTATTTGCTCTCTTTCTTTCTTTCTTTCTTTTCTCTCAAAATATTTTTCACAGTATAAACACTTGAGCAAAGAATTTCTCTTAGATATTTTTGTACAACAAAAATTAAATTTGAAGTTTACAACTACGACTAATATTTATAGCCTAAGTCTCCAATGGTCTTCTTAAGAAAACTATTTGTAAGTCTCATAAAGTCTGTTTTTAGTTGAGTCTTATAACCAACTCCAACTAACTGACGATCTAAGCACATTCTTCAATTATATTGCCTTATTTAGTTTTATATACTTTACGCTTCGTATGATGTCTTAGACTTGATCACTTCATCTGATTCGTCTTATTTAGCTTTTAAGTATCGTCTCGATTTAATGATATATGCTACTTATATTTATCTATGCACTTAAAAATTCATAAAAATAGTTCACACGCTTCTAGTATTATTATTATTTAACTTTCATCAAAATCAATGGAAGAAGTAAAGTTTTCTTGACTTAACAATCTCCCCCTTTTTGATGATAACAAATAATCATAATATTATAAGATAAAAAATTTAGACAAATATACAAAGATGTAATAAACAAAGATGACATTCAAAACTCCTTTCTATTGTTCTATTTAGCTATTTATATCTATATCTTCCTATCTGATCTTCTCTCCCCCTATTTGTTATCAATCAAAAAAATTTTATTTCAGAAGCTTCAAAATTTTAGAAAACATTTGTTGAATATCAGTGTAGATCATCTTGAGGCCTTCTTATATGGAAACACGTAGAACTGCTAATTTCTCATGAAGATCACCCAGTATATCAACCTTAGTATTGATTTTCTCAATGCTTTTAGCTAAGGCATGATTCTAATAGAGGGTAGTTTGAAAGGTGGTTTTTCAATAGGAATATCAAGATCATCAGGTCTGGGTAACTTTTAAATTGGTTGCCCTAGAAGGTGTAAAATAGTTTTAACTAAAGGAATGAAACCTAAGGTTTTGAAATGAATAAGCAAATGCACAAAGGTTTCTAGGTTAAAAACGATACCTTCAATTGTGAAACTTTTATACCTTCCTTCTGATATTGAGCCAACTACCTTGAAGCTTTCATCTTTAGTAGATGCTCCAAAATTACTTCCTGATGCCCTTGATATATAATGTGATACATATATGCTTACAGGTTGAGCTGCGTGACATACATCGTCTATACTCTTTACTACCACTTCAATTTCTTCTTCTGTGAGATCATCTTCTTCTCTTTCAGGAAACTTCTTCTTCTTCCCTTTTTCTTTGCTGTCTACTGGTGCTAGAAATTTAGGTTATACATTTGGTACAATCTTGATTGTTGTTCTGCTTGTTACTAGATAGATTGTATATGAATTTTTTGTAATCTTCAACAGATATGGTTCTACATTTCGTCTCGTAGAACACTATATAATCTTCATTCTTCATGATTTAGAAGATGTATTGACTGATCATTTAGTGTTATAGGTTCAACTTTAACTTTAACTTTTTTTGTAGTAGGTTCTCTGATGATAATTGAACCTTTATTACGATCAGGTGTTGATTCTTCTATGATCTTCATCTTCAAATCTTCTTTCTTTATCGGTTGAGGAGGGTCAAAATTTACTAACTACTGTTCAGACGGTGTCTTAATCTTCTTTTCAAAAGTCTGTGTCTTTTGTGGAATATCAGTTGATGAAGCCTTCTTCTTCTAAATAGGCTTTGTCTTCTTTTGTTCTTCTACTAGTTTGAAAGGTAGCTGTTATTGAGGCTTCTTCTTCTTGAACACTAACTTCCTTTTTATCTCTGTCTCTCTAGACAGTTGTTTTTGTTGAATCTGAGGGATAGAGACGGTTGGTTTGACTGTTTGTTATTATTTCTCTTGCTCCTTTTCTCTCTCAGAGTCTGCACCAAGAATCAGAACTCTTTGCATCTTCTGCTCTTATTGTCGTAAGGTCATTAATCTTGGTGACCTTCTTGACTATTTGAGAATTTTTTATTGGAGCGTCTCAACGTTCCTCTTTAAAAATACTTGGTGAGTTGGTTGTTAAACCTTGCTTTCCTTCTTTTGTGGAATCATCTTGGCTTGTATCAGCTTATCAGATGATTGTTCAACCTTTACCCTTGCTGATATTCTTTCTGACGATCGAGGTGTTGCTTGTTTTTTAGACGGAACATTTCCTTTGCTTCATCTTACTGAAAGCTCCCCTTACATTGTGCTTTCGATGTGAAATCTTCATCCGCTTCAGCTTCAGTCTTGATCCCCATTTTGTGAATATTAGAGGCATTGATAATACTCTTAACATTCATCTTTACTCTATTTCCTCTATCAAGTAGGATTCCAGATGCTTTAAAAAATTTTATTAATTGCATACCATAAGGCAAAGAACCACTCTTCAGATGATATTCCTCCCTAGCCTTAATCATGTACTTGAGAATCAAAAATGGAAGATTAATAGGTTGGTGAGTAAGGAGATGAAACAAACAGTGTTCATCATTCATTATCACTACATCCTTTGATCTTGCTCTCGGTAGGATACAATGGAGAAGAAGTGAGTGAAGATAGCCATCGAAATGAGGGTTGAAGACTTCTTGAGTCCTGGATTAGTAAATCCATATAGTTGTCGATTGATGTTAGCTTCATTTATATGACTTTGAGCGATCTAATATGTATTGTTGAACAATTCTGCTCCTTTATTTAGACACCCAATAGCCTCCACCACAAAATCTTGTGTGATTATTACCAACAACCCATCTACCATCGATACCAAGGTATTGTCCACTACCTTCACATTCTTCCAGAACTCATATATGTCATTCAGATACACCGGATCTTGGATGTTGAAGAAGTTCTTCCATCCAACTGTTTTAATCTTAGGTTCGATATTCATTTGAGCATTATTTAAAGAAGTGAACTTGAAGAGTCTTCCATAGAAAAAAGATTTCAGCATTTTCCAATCTGTAGAAGATAAACACTAAATAAAGAAATGTATTTCTCTTTAAAAAGAGAGGTTAGTATATAGAGAAAATCAAAAGAAAGATATGAGATGAAATGATGAGAGTTTGATGTTAAGAATAGTGCGTTGAATCGTCTTTATTGAGAATACTCTGAACAAGTTGGTTTCGAAGTTTTTCTCGAAAATTCTAGAGTGTAAGGTGTTACAGATTTTGAAATGATTGCTCTTTTTTATATACACTCTTGAAAAGTTACCATTTGTAACATTTGCAACTAATCCACCAGTAATTATGAGACTGAAACCACCAAGTAAAAGTTACCATTACCATTTAGTCTGAAAACTTACGACTTTTTCGCTTCTTCAAAACAAATCATCTAGATCATGGAGTTTTAGATGAATGGTCATTTAACATCACCATATTCAGATTTCATCTGATTTCCTTGAATTTGTCTTCATTTAAGGGTTTAGTGAAGATATCTGCCCATTGTTCATTTGTCTCAACAAATTGTAGATTTGTGATCCCTCTCTCTATATAGTCTCGTATAAAATGATGTCTAACGTTGATATGCTTTGCTCTTGAGTGTTGTATTGGATTCTTTGAATCATTGATAGCACTTATGTTGAATAATCTTCTTGGATAGAATAATCCTCTAATTGACACTTTATCTATAATATCTGTGAACAACAACTTGCAGCTGATATATATTCAGCTTCTGCAATAGATAGAGCAATTGAACTTTGCCTATTGCTTGATCAAGAAATTAGATTATGACCAAGAAAGTGACAACCTCCACTTGCACTCTTTCTATCAATCCTATCTCCAGCATAATCAGTATCACAGTAACCAATTAACCTGAAATCTTTACCTTTCTCATACATTAAGCAAAGATTAGTAAAACCTGCCAAATATCTCAATATTCTTTTAACAGCAATATAATGAGATTCTCTAGGATCTACTTGAAATCTTGCACACAAATAAATACTAAACATTATATCAGGTCTATTTGTAGTTAGGTAAAGCAAAGAACTAATAATTCCTATAAAGAGAGTTTGATCAATCTTCTTACCAACTTCACCTTTAGTCAAGAAGAATGACGGATGCATAGGAGTAGACATAGGTTTAACTTTTCCCATTTTATATTTGACTAAAAGATCTTTGATATACTTTTGTTGATGAATAAAATCTTTTTATCAGTTTGTATAATTTGTAAACCAAGAAAGAACTTTAATTCACCCGTCATACTCGTTTCAAATTCACTTTTCATAATATTTTCAAAACTTAAACATAATTTTCTAGAAGTAGCACCAAAAATGATATCGTCTACATATATTTGTACAACGATAAAATAATTTTTAATATCCTTTCGAAATAATGTTTTATCTACTTGACCTCTAGCAAAGCCATTTTAATCAAAAATGAACTCAGACGATCATACCATACACGGGGTGCCTGTTTTAATCCATACAAAGTTTTATGAAGTTTATACACACAATCAGGTTTATTAGTGTCTTCAAAACCTGGGGGTTGTTTCACATAAATTTCTTCATCTATAAAACCATTCAAAAATGAACTTTTCACATCCATTTGCAACAGTTTTATATCATGATGAACAGCATATGCAAGCAAAATCCTAATAACTTCTAGTCTAGCTACAGGAGCATATGTTTCATTATAGTCTATTCCTTCTTGTTGATTATAGCCTTAAGCTACTAATCTAGCTTTGTTATGGGTTACTTTTCTTGATTCGTCTAGTTTATTCTTAAAAACCCATCTAGTACTTATAGTAGATTTATTTGGGGGTTTAGGGACTAGAGACTAGACTTTATTCCTAGAAAATTGATTTAACTCCTCTTGTATAGCTAAAATCCAAGCTTCATCTTGAAGAGCTTCATCAATTTTCTTAGGTTCTAATTCAGAAAGAAATGTTATATTGGCCTCTCTTCTAAACTTAGATCTAGTTCTCACTCCTTTTGATGTTTCGCCTATAATCAAGTTTTCTGGGTGAGAAGACTTTTATTTCCAATCTTTTCTTAAGCTAATAATTTTAGATCTATCTATCACTTTATCAGATCGATCGTCTAGTGGTGAATTGTCTAGGTTTTTAACTAAGGGAGCAGATAGAGTTTCATCATCAGAATCATCTCTTTTATCCAGATGAGAATCGACATTAAATTTTAAATGCATAGATTCTTCAACAGATCTGGAAACAAGATTATAAACTCTATAAGCTTTAGAATTAATAGAATAACCTAGAAAAATTCCTGAATTGATCTTAGAATCAAATTTATCTAAAATTTCTTTTGTATTCAATATAATGCATTTGCAACCAAAAGGATGAAAGTAAGAAATATTTGGCCTTCTTCCCTTCCATAATTCATATGAAGTTTTATTTAAAATAGGTAGCAAAAATACGCTATTTTGAATATAATAAGCTGTATTTACAGCTACTGCCTAGAAGTACTTAGGAAGATTCATTTCACATAGCATAGTCCTTGCCATTTCCTGAATCATCTTGTTCTTTCTCTTTATAACTCCATTTTGTTGAGGAGTTCTAGGAGCAGAGAAATTATAAAAAATTCCATTCTCTTCACAAAACATTTTGAATTTTTCATTTTCAAATTGTCCACCATGATCACTCCTAATTCCAGTACTAGAAATTCCTTTTTCATTTTACAACTTTTTGGATAAAACTTTAAAGCATTTAAGAGATCATCATTATGTGATAAAAACAATATCCAATAAAATCTAGTAAAGTCATCAACAATTACGAGACCATAATTCTTTCCACCAAGACTTGCTATTCTGGTTGGACCAAAAAAGTCTATATGTAACAGCTATAGAGGTCTAGACGAAGTTACAATGTTCTTAGACGGAAAAGATGTTTTAACTTGTTTTCCTTTTTGACAACGTTCACAAAAGAAATCTTTGTTAAAACTTATCTTTGGTAAGCCTCTTACCAAACCAAGTCTAACTAATTTGGAAATATGTTTAAGGCTAACATGGCCTAGCTTTTTGTGCCAAATTAGTTTCTCATCATCTTTTGATATAAAACATGAAATATTTGACTTTTCAAATCATCTAAGCTGATTTTATAGAGATTATTTCGCCTCCTAGCATAAAAGAATATGGAATTGTCCTTGTTTTTAACTATATAAGAATTTTGATTAAAGGATACTTCAAAACTATAATTACATAATTGACTTATACTGATTAGATTATGCTTTACGCCATTAACTAGGAGAACATTATCAGTAGACAAAAGGGAGACCTTACCAATTTTGCCAATCCTAATTATTTTGCCCTGCTTGTTGTCTCCAAAAGTTACTGATCCTCCTTGCTTATGTTGGAGGTCTAAGAACATAGACCTTCTGCCCGTTATATGTCGCGAGCAGCCACTGTCCAAATACCATTGGTGGTGGTTGCTTCTTTCAAGTAAGGAGATCTACAGCATAAATTATATCCTTTTGAGGTACCCATATCTTCTTGGGTCCTTTGGGGTTAGTCTTATAATTTTTCTTTAGATAATAAGAATATTGTTTCTTTTTCTTAGAAACAAAATTCCTATTATGAACAAACTTCTTATTCTAAAGAACATTACTATTATGAATAGTATTTCTATTATTGAAGCCTAAACCGCTTTTATCGTTTGGATGTCTATAACTTCCAATCATGTCATTCATCCTTTTTGTACTTTCTATAAATTTTGATAAATCTGCTGAAAGACTATAATCCTTTGTTTTAACTGATTAATCTCCTCATATCTATCTACAGTTACTTTCTTTTTCATATCATCTACTTATTTCTTGAGGCAGACGTTTGCTTCTTCTAAGAATTTTATGTTCTTTATGTTTTCAACTAATTTCTTTTTCAATAACCTATATTATTTTAAAATAACATGTGAATCTTCTAACAATTCTAAATAGGCATTCTGAAGATCATAAAAGTTAGAAATTACCTCATCATCACTTTCCCCTTCAGCTACCAAGCATGTATTGGCTTGTTCTGATGTTTCTAAGTTGGATTCAAATAATGAATCCAGATCCTCCCATGTTGCCATTATGTTCTTTTTGTTTTCTTGACTTTTCTTTTATTTTTTTTAAGCAACGGACATTCAGACTTGTAACATCCTGGTTTATTACACTTATAGCATACAATAGAACTTTTCTCATTCTTCGAATTGTCTTTGCTATTCTTCTTGAAAGAGAAGTCTTTATTTCCCCTTAATTTCTTTTTCCACATCCTTCTAATCTTTCTTGAAATGAAAGATAACTCATCTTCATTTTCACTTGAATCTTGATCAGATTTACTAGTATCATCATTATTGATTTCTTCAATCTTTAATGCTTTTGAAGATGTACTTCTATTTTTCTACATCTTCTGATTCTTCTGACCAGCCTTTAATACAATAGATTTATCCCTTATGGGTTTGTCTTTTGCATCAAGCTCTACTTCATGAATTTTCAGCAAACCAAGCAATTGATTTAGCTTCAGCTTGCTTAAATCCTTAGCCTCTTGTATTGCTGTTACTTTGGGTCTCCATCTTTTTGGAAGACTTCTAAGAATCTTTCTAATATGATCTTGACTGTCGTAGATTCTTCTCAGAGCTTTAATGCCATTAATAAGTATTTAAAATCTTCCAAACATCTGATCAATAGACTCATCGTCTTCCATCTTGAACAGTTCATACTGATGAACAAGAATACCAATCTTGGATTCTTTCCCCTAATTTGTGTCTTCATGTGTAATGGATAATGTGTCCCACATTTCCTTTGTAGATTCACATCTGTAAACGTTATCATATTCGCTTCTGCTTAAAGTGCAACTTAAAAAGAACTTGGCCTTTGAGTTTAATTAAAAGTGAGCTTTCTGACCAACCAACCATTAGTCATGAGAGATGCTTTTTCCTTCATTGTCTGTTGGGATGTATGGACCATTTTCAATGATATCCCAAATACCAATATGTGTGGATTCTATGAAGAGCCGCATCTTATCCTTCCAATAATGATAATCTTCACCATTGAATGCAAGTGGTCTTGAGATCGAGGCACCTTCTAATCTTTAGCCTCACTTTTGTAAGAGTGTTTCTTGGAAACCTTGCTCTGATACCAACTGAAGTAAATCAATTGTTAATATAGAAATCATGTATAATATGTAAAATACATAAGAAGAGGGGCTGAATTGTGTTAAATTGTCTAAGATATGAACCTTTAAAAACTTCTTAATTTTCTTGACAAATTCCAACAATTATAAGTTTAAACAATGTACTTGATTTGATAAGTAATGCAATAGCAAAAATTAGTATCTATTCTTCTAACAATAAGAGAATTAAAAAGGTAAGAGTTAAAGAATATGACACCACGATTTATACTAGTTCACTCTTAACCTTGGGCTACGTCTAGTTCTCAGAGTTTGTCTGAGATTTCACTACCTCCTTCAATGTTACAAGTATTATTTCTACACTTTCAGAGCCTCTTCAGGTCTCTTTCACAAAGTATTCTTTATCTG
>JANZXR010024674.1:0-15012 GCA_027575705.1 Erythroxylum echinodendron
ATAATTTATTTGTTGGGTCGTTATTAATAGAGAAAATAAGAATTGATAAATCAGATGTCAGAAATAAAAAATAACAGGTGTCGGTAAAAAATTAAATATTTATCTATTTTTTATTTAATATAACTTTTTCTTTTTTTAGTGTTTCGTCTTAAGTAAAACTTTATATCGCTCTTTCTCTTGTTGCTTCTCAACGTTACTTTATTCAATTTATTTAATAATTGTTTTATTTTATTTTAATGATTTTATATCATAATATAAGTTCATTATGATTTTTAATTATATTACTATAAGAAAAAACACAAAATCATTTAAAAATTATTAATTTATTAAATCATAAAAAATAATTTTAATTATTTATTTATTAAATACAAAATTTTATTTATTGATGAAAATATAAAATATTTTAAATAATTATTTATAAAATCAATCATATAATAATCAAATATAAGTAAAAACTTGTCATTATCATTCTTAATATCTGATATAAAACATTGATATAACTGTTAACTTTTATAATCTTATTTCTAGTGCTTGCATACTAAATACGTATAATCAATAATTTTATTCCTATTTCGATTTTTACTTTTTATTCTCATTTTTATTTTTCATTTCGATTCCTTTATTACGTACCAAACAAGACCTTAATCTTTATCCCATAAATAGAGTAATTGCCACTTTAAAGTTGCAATTCCTATTATTTGATCCCAACATTTCACACCCACTAATAAATAATAATCAAATAATTGATTATATTTTATAATACTTTTTGGTAGTAATTGAAGAACATAAAAAAAAAAGCCACCAAATAACTCATTTAATGTCTTTTTCATCCAAACAAAGTGAAGATAAAACATAAACGAAATCTTACTCTGTTTGAACATTTGAGAGTACAAAATGAAGATTGAGACTTGAATAAAATTGTGACTTGAATAAAATTCTGAAAGGCTCTTCATTCATTTCACTAAGTTGTATATATATAGAGTGTTTGTTATAACTTACAGCCGAATTATGACTTCTTTAACTAATTGAACTAACTCTTTATTTGTAATGTATGTTAGAATAATGCTGATAAAAGTTTGTTATCAGTTATAGTCAGTCATCAGTTAGCTAATCAAGAATAAGATAGTTAGTTAGATAGTTAGTTATTCACATGATGTTATGGTGGAAACAACCCCATCAACTGATCATACTGTTATTTAGTTAACTGAAAAGTGCTGATAGGTTGCTCAGTTGAGCCAGAAGCCAAAGAGGTTGTAACATCCGTAGCTTCAATGCAGTTAGCATTGAATTTCTTGAAACTGGATTTATAACCAACTGGGTACCCATGTATCTTGTAACATTTCTCTATGATATGCCCTTCTTTTCCACAATAAGAACATACTGGTCGTTTCTGATTGTTAAACTTCTTGACAAAACTAGCTTTGACAGTCAAAGCATTCGTTTCTGGGACGTGAACAGTAGGCAAGATTTTTCGTTCTTGTTGAACTACTAATGAAAACACCTTGTTAATTGATGGCAAAGGATCCATCATTAAGATTTGAGACTTGACATGATCATAAGAGTCATTTGAGCCTTTCAAGAAAACTAGCACATGATCGGCTTCATAATACTCCCTTTTTTTTCTATAAAGGCTGCAAGAACACTGAATAGCACGGCTGCATGTAGGAAGAGGTCGCAGAATCATCAACTCATCCCACAAGATTTTCATTTTAGTGAAGTATTCTTGAACAGCCATCGAACCTTGATGTAAACTGTATAACTCCATCTGTAGATCACAAACTCTGAAGAAGTTGCTTTGAGCATATCTTGATCGCAAATAATTCCAAATTTCCAAAGCAAAGTCTATCCAAATGATAGATTGTGCTATTTGTGGAGAAACCGAATGAATGATCCAAGAGATAACCATATTGTTGCATCTTTTCCACGCCAAGAAAGTTGAATTTGACGCTGCTGGGACAGCAATCGTGCCATCAACAAACTGAAGTTTGTTTTAGAAAGAAGCGCCATAGACATCGCACGATGCCACTGATGAAAGTTGCTTCCATTCAAAACTGAAGACACCAAGACCAAAGTCAGAGATTCATTGGCAGAGAGATAATAAGGTGATGCCACGTTTTCCTCAGGCCTTGATACGGAAAAACTAATATTCCAGGCATTGGTTGCCATTGTATTACAAAACTAAAGAAGTCGACTAATGAGATCAAAGAAAAAGCAAGAAACTTGGTTGACTAGCATGAAAATGCTTAGAAAAGAGAAAGAAGTGTGCGGAAACAAAACATGAATTGCTCTGATACCATGTTAGAAAGTAAGAGAGAATCGAGTAGAGCAAAAAAGATACTTGATCATCTTTTATTCATTGTATCAATCCAATATATACAAGCTGTGAATAACTATCTATCTAACTAACTTTCTTATTCTTGATTAGCTAACTGATGACTGACTATAACTGATAACTAACTTTTATCAGCATTATTCTAACAACGTACATCTCATCTAACTAATTTATTTTTTCTTTAATTGCTTCTTTTTCTTCTAGAAATAGATTTTCATTTTTCTTGTCACACTCCCCTCAAGATGAGCATGAATTTTGATCATATTCATCTTGGCAATTATAAATTTGAACTAAGATAATTTAAGTGCTTTTGTTTAAATATATACAATTTGCAGTTTAGTTGGCACATATTCTATTCTCACAATCCCTTCTTCCTCCTTTTTCCCTAATAAAATGACAATCAATCTCAAAGTGTTTTGTCCTCTCATGATGCATAAGATTTTTACAGATTTGGGGGGCATATTGATTATCACTGTACATCACAATTTCTTTTTCATACTTCAGCTTGAAATTTTCAAGTAAATTTTTTATCCAAAGAATTTCACAAAAAGTAACAGTCATAACTTTGTACTTAGCTTCAGTTTAGCTTCAAGCCACTACTAATTGCTTTTTATCTTTCCAACTAATCATAGCTCCTCCATACAACGCACAAAAGCCAGATATATATCTTATATTATCTGGACATATTCCCCAATCACTCTCTGTGTAACATTCTAGGTATGTCCCTTTCTCAATGTTTAACATAATTTCCTAACTTGGTCTTCAGGCATCTGACTACTTTAAAAGTTGCTTGCCAATGTACCTCGAATGCTTACTTGTAAATTAAGATAGAATATGCATTAAATAATTGAGTTCAAGTCTTATAAACATAAGGTATATCAGCTTCCCGATAAGTCTTCTATAGGTTATTGTGTCATCCATAAATTTTTTTTCCATTTATCTTAGTCCATGACTTGGTTCAATAAGAATTGGACATAGTTTTGCATCTAACAATCGAAATTCTTCCATAAGGTCCAATGTATATTTCTTTTCTTGATCTTTTCAATTACATCTCCAAAGAAGAACTTAGGCTGTGCTAAGTTTCTAAGTCTAAACTTCGTATTCATAAAGTTAAGTACTCTATCAATCTCTTCCTGTGTTTTAAATCCAATTAGAATATCTTCTACATAAAGCAGTAGTGATATCAAACCATTAGATAAAAAATCTTTAGTGAATAAGGAATAATTTAACTTGGATTGAGAGAACCCAAACTCAAGAAGGGCTTCAATAAACTTGGAGTTCCACTATCTAGGAGCCTACTTGAGTTCATAAAGTGATTTTTTAAGCTAATAAACTAGATGATCAAAATTTCCATACTTCTCCCCCTTCATTTCATAGCCCTGAGGTAATTCCATGTATACATCTTCATGTAAATCACCATTTAGGAAAGCATTGTTGATGTCAAGTTACTCCAATTTGCAATCATGTTTCACAGCCAAAGTAAAGAATAATTTCACAGTAGTTAGATTAAACACTGGACCAAAGGTTTCGTGATAATCAAAACCAGCTTTTTGATTGAACTCTTTTGCTACAAGTCTTTCTTTGAATTTTCGTATTGTCTCATCTAAATTTAACTTAGTCTTATATATCCATTTACATCTAATTATATCTTGTCTAGATGTAAGGCATACTAATTCCATATATCATTCTCTTCCAAATCATGTAGCTCTTCAATCATAGCCTTCCTGTAATGTTCCACTTACACAACCTCATGATAATGAGTGGGTTCCTATAAAGTTGAAATTGTAGATACAAAAAAATTGTGTTTTTTATAGACGTCAGTTGTTCTAAGAAAAATGGAGATAAGATATGTTGGGTGGTACATGAAGAATTTTCCTCTAGATTATGTTGATATATATCAAGGAATTTTGGAAGTTTTGATTATATGCCTCTCCTAAGGTAGGAAAGGCTTCGTCAATAAGGATTTAAAATCTGATGAGAGTATAACTTATTTAATCCATTCAAGAACTTAAAATTAACATCCTTCAATTATTAATCCACATAATGTTGAAAACATTGTGGATTGCAACCTTCACATAAGCATTGAGGTTAAAATCTATAATACCTAAGTTTTTCAAAAATCACGGTTAATTCTATATAATATGCATTAAAATATTTGTTCCCTTAATTTAACATGGATAGATCATATTGCAATTTGTATATTCGATTATCATTAGATTGAACAAAGCGTTTTTTAAGTAATTCCCATATTCTAGCAGCTAAATGTATGTAAAATATCGTCAAAGTTAGAGATTGACTTATAGATTTCAGTAAACAAGAAATGGTTAAATTGTTACATCAAATCTATGCATTGTAAACTGGATCATTGATATTTGGTTTAGAAATCATACCATCAATATAACCAATCTTGTTTTTGATTGAAATATCTATAATAAAGGATCTGCTATACGTAACATAGTTTAGTGTAGTAAGTTTTGGAGATGTAATCAGCATGTTGTGATTATCTAATGGATGAATGAAGTAATGAGAGTTCAAGTCTTCCGTTAGTGATGAAGTTTGTGTTGAGGCTGAGCTCTGACTTGACATTAGGACTCCAAACAAGTATGTTAAGATATATGTTATATATCTTATTATTTAATTTTGGCATTTTTGATAATTAGATCTCCAAGATAATGAAATACTTCAAATTCAGATCAAGATAAGGTAGAAGATACAATAGGTTTGACTTGGATAAAGACCTAATCTTGTAAAAGATGTGGATGCGCATCATGTGACCAAAAGATGTGATCAATGAAGAATTCTACGATGTGAAGACTTCTTCCATAATGTGAGTACCTTGTTCTTCGATGTGCCTACAGTGGTGGACTGTCAAGGTTCTTTTTTATTATTGCCATAAATACATCATTGCCATATAAGAGATGATTGCCGTTTAGGTTGGGTTAGTGGCTATCTTCCACTTGATTTTCTTTACACAATCTAAGTTTTTATCCTTGTATATGGGTATGTTCTATTGATGTTCTCTTTGATGATTGCCGAAAACGTGAAGGTGTTTTTGTGGATATTATGTGTTTGTTCAGCAGCAGTATATTCTTTTGTTTTTTAGACCCAACAGAGGGTTGTGTGATTGTTGATTTTGGGTAATTTTAGGAGCTGTTTTTTCCTCTGTTTTGAAAGTCCATTGAGAGCAATTGGGCAACTGGTTTTCCTCGGTATTGCTAAATTTTTTTGTTAAGGGATGACGTAATTTTATGGCTGTCATTTTGGTGTTTGTGTACAAAATTCTAAAAGTTTTTGTAACATTGTAGCTGTTGTCTTTTTTATTGGTTTGTTGCCAAAAACTTCAGCAGTTATCATAGTTGTTGTAGCTCTATTAGGTTAACGTTTCAGTGATAAAATGTTTATTGATTTGAGACATTTTGTGTTTGTTGTGTGTGAAATTGTTTAGTGACTATATTGAAGATTCATAGCAGATTTCTTGGTTGATAACTTCCCGTTCTTTCGTTGATAAAGCGGCCTATTTAGGAGAGTTGCTTTTTTATCTCAAGTTTTTTCGTTTACCTTGAATTTTGTTTAATCACTTTAAGTTGTTTATTTTGTTTCATTATCACTAAACATTGTTTGAGAAAATTCTCTGTTGAGGTTAATATAAGGTAGTCATACTATTGGGTGTGAAATTCTTTGACGGGTTGTGAAGACGAGGGATGGTGTCAAGGTTTGAGAGGTATCGGCTCAATAAAGCCTTATATCAAACTATTGTCATTAGTTAAAGAATTAAGTTGGGTGAGGGCCCCATAGACGTAGGCAAGGTGTGCCAAACTGCGTTACCAAATTTTAGTATTGATTTATATTTGTGCTTTTAATTTTTCTAATTTTTTTATTGTGCTAGAAACGAATGTGGTAAATCGAAGGGTTTGCAAAACTAATACACCCCTTTGGTTCTTTCAATTGGTATCAGAGCAAGTCACCGAATCAGAACTTGGTACATCAAGTTGGTGCATATCCTTGTTTCGCAATTATGATTATTAGAGAAGGGAGCTCATTAAATAGTAATTTCCAATAACAAGGGAAAACTCAAAAGCGTGAAAGAAAAGTGAAGAAAATTTAATGTCATAAGTATCAAGGCATCGGACATGTGCAAACGGAATGTGAAAGTGGAATGTGCTAACACCTTGAAAAAGACAAAAGGGAAGTCTTATACAAGCACTTGGAGTGAGAATAAATCCGAAAGTGGGTATAATAGTGAAGAAGAAGCTGTGAATAGTATTGTGTTAGTTGCTTTATACAGCAAAAGTTCAATTACTTGCTTTACAACAACTAAGAAGGAAGTAACCGATGACGAAAACGTGAGTAAATCAAAAAATTTCAAGAAAAATGCAAACAAATCAGCTAAAAGCTCAATCTCAGATTATGACAGTGATGACAGAACTTCAGATGATAAAAAGGAAGGCATTTATGAAGCCTATGAGTTAATGTATGCTAGATGGGTTCAAACATGTAAGAAAATGAGAAGTTAAAGGAGGAAAACTCTACCATGAAGAACACTATTCAAGACCTTGAGAAGAAATTGTTATCTACAATAGATGAGCTTAATAAAACAAAGTTAAAGCTGGTCAATACAGAAAAGGAGATAAGAATGTTAAATGGAGGTACCGAAAAGTTAGAAAAGTTGTTGGAAATAGGTAAGACTAAAGGAGATCTTCAAAACATTGGCTATAAAGATGAATGTTCCAAGTCGAATGACGAGAAAATTGGTGCAACCAGATCTGTCCAAAGAGAAATCTCAAAGGAAAATCGAAGGTTCATATCTACATGTCACTTTTGTGAAGTAATCGAGTGCATAAGACCGAAATGTTACAAGTTGTTACAAATGATGTTTCAAAAGGGTCAAAACCGAAAATATAGTCACTCTTCATTAAATTTCCAATGGCAACCCATATTATCGAAGCACTCTTGGGTTAGAAATGGTCAAGTACAAGCACAAAGACGTAGTGAAGGAAAAATAAGAAATTGTCCAAATTCACAGTTAGTTATTGCTTTTGTAGAAATTGTCAAGACTAAGGATAAGTCAGTTACTTCAAATGAAAAAATCAACCAGACAATTGATGACCAAGATAATGTGACGAGGAATAAACCCAAGTTTGAATTTCTTCGAGGGGCAGAGGGACTGTGTGCTTAACATTTTTGAAGTATAGTTTGATGTTATTTATTTAAAAAACAAAAAAGAGATTCGAAGGAGTTATCTTTTAGGCTTTCTGAGTTTTTATTTATAGATTTTCTAAGGTTCAGTTGATTGATATGTACATGAGGCTATGCTTGATGATGAGGTTTATTAATTTGATCAGTCTTATGAAGATGGAATCAAAGTTAGCAATGATTTTTTTGAAAAATTAAAAATAATTTAAATTATAGTTAAACTAAAATGCCATTACAACGAGTTCAAGACTTTAATCCTATCATCATATGGCAAAATGACTAAAGAACTAAACTACCTAAAGAAGATAGTGTGACTATCTACTTACTAGATATCAACAACAAGAAACATTTATAGGCACATTTAACATTATTGGTATTTGGAATTTTTCTTTTTCTTCCTAGTAGATTTCCTTTTTGCAAAATTAGATTGCATGCAAAAGTCACCAGGGATATCTGGAACATGGTCTATTGTTAGTGGGGTATCACTGTCCTCTATTTGTTCAATGTCCCCTGTCCCTTGATTATCAATTAGCCTAGCAGTTGTGAGTGGGGACAACATGTTGGCCCAATCCCTCTGACAGTTCTCCATATATTGAGAGGTAAAATCATTTGTTTTATGGTCTAGAGTCTCCTCATTGTCTGCACTGGATTGATCAAGAGTTGTCTTTCCCTGGGAAATGCGTGCTTCAACTTGTTCAGTCCTCAACCTAACTAGTTAAAGACCATTTGATTGCTTCTACACCATTTGGCCAATATCTACATCTACCGATTCTGTGCTACAACTGGTTGTCACCATTGTTGTATCACCTTCGGGAACCATTGTTCTATGCTTAGAGGAGGTAATAATCTCTGCTACTTACACTGTCCTATTCTCAGAGGGGTTAGAAATATTAGTAGCCTCATCATCCTTTCCTTCCTTATCAATAATCAACTGTGGATAGTTTGTCACCCTAACTCGATTCTACGATTTATGCATAATTACAGGCGTTATATGCTCTTCAACACAAACAACAGTAGCTTTATTAACTAATTGCTCACAATGAACCATTCCAATGGCACTTGTCATTAATTCATCATGCCAAGCTGATTGAAAATTTTGACCAGTGGGTTTCCATTTCTTAGATGATGTATTCAGTTGCTAAGGATAGGAGATATGCACAATTGTTTGCTCAAGTTCACCAGTATCAGTCATACGCATAAGAGGTAATTGATTAGGCAATGGTGAAGCTTTATGTATTTTGATACATACTTTAGCATAGCTGATCCTCTCCATTCGTGCAGTTTGGGAATCCATATATAAAGGTTTCCCCAAGGAGCTAGCAAGAAAACTCAACCCTTCAATTGCCCAGAACTCCAATGATAGCTTGTGAAACTGCACCCAAATTGGAAGCACTTCTATAGTATCTAGATTGACCTCCATGCCCGGTCTCCACTTTTGCACAAACATTGGTTAATCCCCAATGTGACAAGGTCCCATTTCAACTAATTCGTCTAAGTTGGAGGCTTCAGAGAATTTTAATAAAAAAATGCCATCCTCCATTAACATGACCCGTTCCAATCCTTTTTGGATCCAAAGTGCTTTAGCCCATGCATTAATGACTGGAAATGCAAATTGTTTAGATCAGAAAAACCCATTAACACGTAAGTCTGAGACCTTATGCCTATTTGAAAGAGCTCTATTGGAGATGTTACAATATTGTCTTTAAACATGTTTTGGTAGTGTTTTAATGCACCTCTGTGTTGTATCTTCAGGAAAAGTTGACACCAGTCTGCCCCTACTTTGTGTTTGTCTCACCGTCTCCAATTAGGGTTGGTACCACTACTATTTCTGATGCTTTCACCTTGAGAGAGTCCATGGTAGGGAAGTCCTCGTTGGTTAATAAGGGTTCGCCTTGCTCCATATGGGAGGCCTACCATGGAGGCCGAGGCCACTCTCTTTTCTGTTAGCTACCCGTCGTCATGCCTCCGGCAGATTTGGAAGAACAAGGTCGCCACTATCGCACCTCACGCTATGTCAGTTCGTCTCCTGCTCTCACACCTCTCGCTTGCCAATCTCATTGTGGGTTCGAAATTGGAGCTGAATCTGGGTCGCTGGAGTTGGAGCTGAATCTCGCTATGCCACTATCCCCCTTGCGCCGTTGTCATAGATCTGGGTCACAAACCTGGACCACTCATGCTGTTGTCTCGCTCCCACTCTCCAGTTCATCTCCAGCTCTCCCCCTTACCTCAACCCCCAGCGTGCTTCAGATGAATCAGAAGATTCAAAACTAATCTACCTTCCTTACTCTCGTCGTCCCTCAAATTTACTCCTCTCCCAGCAGTGTTAACACTCCAGTAACACCCTCGTTGGCATATGTATTAACTAGTAGTAAATTGTCATCTTGACTTTCTACTATTGCACTACGTGCTTATGATTCTTCCGCTACACCTACTACTGATTTTTACGTTTCTTTATTCATCGAGATTGATCGCATTGAAGGCATTTTAGTATTGTTTTGTCCAAAAGGGGAGACATCAGATTGCTTTTGGTGATTGTTCAATTCAAGGTGAGATTTTAAGGTATCTTCATGACTATTAGTCTTACTTTTTGGCATCTTTTTTTGAAAGAGGAGAAATTTGGACGATTAGATAATTGTTCATTACTATTTCTTTGTATGTTTCTTGAACTTGAAGAATTTAATAGATATTGGATTAAGAGGGAGTTTTTTTTCCTCATGTGGATTATATGTCCAATTATTTCATTTACGGGGAGTTTCCTATTTATGAAAAAAATGCCAAAAAGGGATTAAGATATATGGTATATTTCTTATTATTTAATTTTGGCATTTTTGATAATTAGATCCCCAAGATAATGAAAGACTTCAAATTCAAATCAAGATAAGATAGAAGATACAATGGATTTGACTTGGATAAAGACCTAATCTTGTAAAAGATGTGGATGTGCATCACGTGACCAAAAGGTGTGATGAATGAAGAATTCTATGATGTGAAGACTTCTTGCATGATGTGAGTACCTTGTTCTTGGATTTGCTTACGATGGTGGACTATCAAGGTTCTTTTTTACTATTGCCATAAATACGTCATTGCCATATAGGAGATGATTTCCGTTTAGGTTAGGTTAGTGGCTATCTTCTACTTGATTTTCTTTAAGCAATATAACTCCTTGTTCTTGTATATGAGGATGCTCTATTGATGTTCTCTTTGATAATTGCCGAAAATGTGAAGGGGTTTTCGTGGTTTTCGTGTATATTATGTGTTTGTTCAGCAGCTACATATTCTTTTGTTTTTGAAAAACCAACAGAGGGCTATGTGATTGTTGATTTTGGGTGATTTTGGAAGCTGCGTTTTCCTCTGTTTTGAACGTCCATTGGAGCAACTGGGTAGCTGGTTTTTCTAGGTATTGCTGATTTTTTTGTTAAAGGATTACGTAATTTTATAGTTATCATTTTGGTGTTAGTGTGCAAAAATTCTATAATTTTTTGTGACTTTGTAATTGTTATCTTTATTGTTGGTTTGGTGCAAAAAACTTCAGTGGTTGTCATGGTCGTTGCAGCTCTATTGGGTTAACGTTTCAGTGATGAAACGTTTGTTGATTTGAGACGTTTTGTGGCTACTGTGTGTTAGATTTTTAAGTGACTATATCGAAGATTCATAGCAAATTTCTTGGTTGATGACTTCCTGTTCTTTCGTTGATGAAGCGGCATATTTAGGAAAGTTGCTTTTTATCTCAAATATTTTCGTTTATGTTGAATTTTGTTTAAATCACTTGAATTGTTTATTTTGTTTCATTATCATTATACATTGTTTGAGAAAATCCTCTGTTGAGGTTAATACGAGGTGGTTATATTATTGGGTGTGAAATTCTTTTACGGGGTGTGAGGAAAAGAGATAGTGTCAAGGGTTAAGTAGTGTCCACTCAGTAAAGCCTTGTATAAAAATATTGTCGTTAGTGAAAGAATTAAGCTGAGTGAGGGCCCCGTAGATGTAGGCAAAGTGTGCCAAATTACGTTACCAAATTTCAGTGTTGATTTATATTTATGCGTTTAATTTTTCTGATTCTTGATTGTGCTAGAAACGACTGTGATAAATCGAAGAGTTTGTGAAACTAACATACCCCTTCGGTTCTTTCAAAATATAACAAGCAGCTTTGGTGTCAACTAAGCTATCCTTGAAACCTTATAATCAATTGGCTCTGATACAATATTTGAACGTTTGAGTGTGCAGAAGGAAGGATGAGAAACTGAAAAAAAATTTGTGAAAGGCTCTCTACTTGATTTATTTCACTTAAGCTGTATATTTACAGAGTGTTGGGTATAAGTTACAACAGAATACTAACCTCTTTAACTATTTGAACTAACTCCTTATTTGTGATCATCAAATCAACTTATTCTTGTTTCAATTCCTTCTTTTTCTTTTGGAAATAGATTTTTATTTTTTGTCTAACATATTCTTAATTAATAAAGTGTTTGTTTTTTATATAAAAAATATTTTGACAACGATTGAAAACAATAGTTGTTATAATTATTGTTATTTATATAACAAAAGTGTGAGTTGACGAAACTATCATAAAAGCGTGAAAGATCATACGTTTAACTTGTTTAGTGTGGTTGGGTTGAGATTTAAGAATGGAAAAGAGAAGCAACTTTTGAAGTTTTTAAAATTCTAAAACATAGTCTCTAAAGGTTAAGTGGAGTCTATTAGGTTAAATATTTTTAGCAGTTTTGGATTTGAATTTATCTCTGCATCCATCTATGCTATGATCAGACCACAAGAAGGACATGAGCTTCCTGACATGCTTACCGGGAGCATCCAAGAAGGTCATCTTTTTTTAGGCAGTTCTTAGCGACCTCGAAAGTTTCAGGAAAGGGGCTTCGGTCATTTGGAGGGGAATATCCGCTACGTGGCAATTTGTCCACCAAGCACTCAAATGGAAAATAGGTAATGGCAGCCATATTTATTTTTGGTTGGATCCGTGGGTGGATGATTAGGGTTTTTTATTATTTGTGACAATATCCCACCTTCTTGAAAGACTGTTGTATACAAAAGTTACAGATTGTGTGGATGAGTTTGGCAACTGGAAATGGAATATCTTCCAACACTATCTTCCTTCCACAGTTTGTATGGATATTGCAACAAATATGTCCCTGCAAGAGGGAATGGGAGAGGACAGAGTAATATGAGGACCAACAAAGCATGGCGGATTTACGGTAGCTTCCGCATATGAGTTAATCGAAGACATTGCTCCAGAGGTCCGAAACAGGATCTGGGATTTGATATGGAAATGGTCGGGGCCACAACGGATTCGATCGTTTCTATGGCTTCTAGCAAAAAGGAAGCTGCTGACCAACCAACGACGAGTCGCTCGCCGTATAATAATGGATGGTAGTTGTCAGTTTTGTGGCCAAAAAGAGACAACCTTGCATGCAATTCAAGACTGTAACAAGGTAAAATCCTTTGGCTTCAACTTCCCCCCGAAGTGGTTGACACTGATTTATTTCAACAGGATGAGTTGATGTGGTGGAAATCCAATCTTGTAAACAGTTACAAGTACAATTGAGTGAGTGGCCTACCATCTATGGAGTTTCTTGCTGGTTTTTATGGTAGTGGCGAAACAAGAGTATTTTTTAAGATGGGTTTATTTGGCCAGAAGTGGGATTTAGAGTAGTTTTGGACTATGTTGCTTGGATAGATACGACACAAGTTGTAGCTGGCCTAGTTATTAGGGCACAGGGTTTGCCATTGGGTAAGCTAGTTGGATGGACTCCCCCGACGGAGGGCAAGGTAAAATTAAATACTGATGGTGCGGTTAAACTCGGGTCAAACATTGCTAATATTGGAGGATTACTTAGGGACTGCGAAGGACATTAATGTGTGGTTTCATGCAGAATATTAGAGGGTGCTCACCATTTACTGCTGAACTCTGGAGGGTGCATTATGAGCTCAACTTGGCATGGGACTTCAGATATCGACACGTTATATTATAAATAGATTCTTTAGAGGTAATCAACATTCTTTCTTCCTCCAAATTGATGTTGATTGAGGGTAATTTTTTAGTGCAAGGCATCAGGGCTTTAATGCGTCGAGCTTGGGATGTTCAGCTTCAACATGTGTATAAGGAAAGGTATCAGAATGCTTATAACCTGGCTAATCTAACCTTGCTATCTAGTCCAGGACTGCACGTTCTTCAGAAACCTCTGACAAAAACTATGGAATTTGTCCAAAAGGATCTACGAGGAGTTTTATATTGCAGAGTACTAAGATAGTGTTGGAGTAGAATTCTTTCTTCTGTAATAAAAAAGAAAAAAAAGAAAGTTCCAGTGAGGCTGTGAAGGTTACATCGCCGTTTTCCACGTGGCAACTCCAGTGGATTTCGAGAACAGAGAACCTAGGGAGTGGGGCACAGATTTTTCGCTACAAAAATTTGTTCTCTTGTTCTTAAAGCAATTTTATATATCCATTGCAATAAATAAATAAAATTGAATGGACGAGATTGCAAAATAACATAGTAACAGAGTATAGAGTATTTAGGAACAGATGTTTCCCGAGGAAGTGGTTACCACTTATCATAGTCCCTACGTTCGTATCAAAGGTTTCTCTGGCTATGTTATTCGGTAAGTCACTGAAACAAGCATTATGTTGAATGTTTCATTTATCTTTTTCTCCCAATTCGTTCCGGGGACGTTAAGTTCTCTTAAAATGTTATGTTTGAATTATTATACCTGTGATATTTCATTAACTCGCAAATATTATTAATATTACGTCTACTTTATTATTATTTAAAATTTGTCAGTCAAATAATTTTTTAACTTACTCAATTATAATTTATCGTAATTGTATATGTATTTAATCTGCATTTTAAAACCTTGCATTCGAGTATCACATATGCACCAGTTTCTATCATGATCCACTAAATAGATGAATGATGTGTTTTGTGAACTTCTTTATTACTCACTAAACCTTTGTTTTAGGCGAGGAGGAGCAGTGTTTTTCTCTTATCAACATGTCTATTGTATCATATACACCCATAGGGGCAGGGGCGGAGCTAGCGAGGGATAAGCCCCCGCGCCAGCCCCGGCTCCCGAGTTCCGCCTCCACCACTCCTTGCCCAGCGCCCGCTGCCCGCATCTCCTTCACTCCTTGCCTTCCCCAGTTGCAGTTTCCCGCCAGCCCGCACCGCACGCCACCATCTCCTCCATCTGAACGAAACGAGTCAACGACGTTTGAACCATTTCTGAGTTTCTCCTTCTTTACCCGGTAACGTCGCCACTGCCCAAACCACCAGCCCACAAGCACGCCGTCAACCACCCCCCACCGTCTGTCATCTTCACTTCTGGCCGACTGCTTCCTTGAATCCTTGAGGTATTCTTTGTTAATTTTTTTTGTTAAAATTATTTTTGGTTTAGTTTAATACAATTATTTTAATTAAATGTTAATGTAATTATTTTGGGTTAATGTTTAATGCAATTAGATGTTAGGTTAGGGTTTAA
>JANZXR010024764.1:0-15003 GCA_027575705.1 Erythroxylum echinodendron
GATGACCTAGTTAGAGTTGATGTATTCTTCCTCTTTCATATAGCATCTTGTACTAGGTTTTTGTATGTATGTACAGATAGTACAGTATAGAATGATGTATAAACTTCTGATTTTGATCAATAAAATGAGGAAGAGTTTGATTTTAAAAATATTGTGGTTTACAATTACTGCTTTATTACTCAAATTGATGTGATGCCATGTGGAGTAACTGTAGTGATCGAACGTAGCGCTCCCTTATCTTAGGATATGTACCGAAATGACCTGCGGGTGTCCCGGTGCGTACCATACAGTAAGGGGGTGTTACAAAAAGACGAGAAAAGGTCATGGTTGCCAAAAAATTACTAAAATGATAAATAAATTGGTTTTAAAAAATAAATGGAAGGAGCTTAGAAAGGTCTTAGAGAAAGGCAAAAGCATTCCAAGCTTAAAGGTACTCAAAACTTATAAAAGCACTTGATTTACTTACTAAAGTAATATGCATGTAGATATTTATAAAGGAAATGCGTATACAGTCCTTTGTGATGGAGATTTGGAGAATAGTTTTTCTTTTATATTTAGTTCTTTTATTATAGCATAGGAACCATATCTTTATACCTTCCAAGTTTCCATTTTTTAGCAATTGCTTAAAGAGAAGAATTCCATCTATTTTAAGTTGAATTATACTACTTTATATGTTTTGAACCTCATATGTTGGTTTTATATGGTTGAGTGATTTTTATACCATATTGCTTATTTACAATTTAAAATTTGCATTTACACATAATGTCATGAATGAAATTATAACGTTTGATGTGTTATAACAATGTACAAATTATATATTGGGGTTACTTTACGAATTTTTAATCATCTGTCCATTTTAACAAAGAAATTTGTTCGTAGCATAGAAACCATATCTTTAAATCTTCCACGCTTTCATTTGGAGAAAATGCTTAAAGATAAGAATGCCATCTATTTGAAGTTTAATTATACTAATATATTTTGAACCTTACCTGTCGGTTTAATACAATTGAGTGTCTATAACATATTGCTTATTTACAAGTTAAATTTTGTATTTAGACATAAACTCACAAATGAAACTATGACTTTTGATATGTTACAACACTGTACAAATTATATGTTAGGTTATTCTATGAATTTTTATTCAACGGTCCATTTTTATAAAGAACTTTGTTATTACTAAGGCCATTATATGTTTTTGAAAAAGGAATTATATGACTTTTTTTATGGATTTCACTGTTTGTGGTTTTTTTTACAATGTTATTGAACTAATGCTTGGTAGATTGCAATTTACATTGTATTTTGAGCGATTCAAACTTTTTAGGCTTATAAAATTTTCGAAATTTTGGCTTTTTAGGCCTAACCTGACTATATCAAGTTTTTTAGATTGTTTAAGCTTGCTTACATTTTATTGACTTTTGAATTGGACTATTCATGGCTAGATTTCGATATTACTCTTCTTATATCTAACCTAAAAATTAAGTTTAAGGAATTAGAAATTTCTTAACATGAAACTGTCTTCAAAGTGGACTAAGAAATTTTGATTTATATATTAGTTATATGGCTCTTTAAATTGTTCCGTTATCCAAATTAATAATTATTTAAAAACTTTTTACTTCACTTGTCATATCATTTTTTAAAATATAAAATTACATTTTATGTAAATTGTAAATATTTATCTATTTAATTTGAATAGATAGAATTGATTAAAGTTATGGTCTATCCATGATCTAAGGAAATGTTGAAAAATGATGGATTATAATATTTCAAACATTTTAATTTTATGCTTTTATTAAATACCTAATTCCAATGAACTATATAACTTAACTAAGAAATAAAATAAATTGAAGTATAAATAGTTACAACTATGAAAAACAGAAGAAAATGATTGTGAATACAATTTTATAGTTTTTAGAAATTAAAAATAATTATTAATTAAGGAAATTTTTTTTGAAATGTTAAATAATTGTATTAAAAAACCTTAAAGGTTCAAAAGGTCCAAGGTACATTCACACTATAAGAGCAACAACTACAAAAACTCCAACTAATGTCATAATAATATCATTACCAGCAACTAACACATACTTATCTTTTGTTCTTAAGAATTGGTTTAAATTTACGTCCTGAATTTAAGTCTTTAAGTTTCACTACCTCATCCTGATTGTCATACACTTATTCAAAAGTTCTTCATAATCTAGCCAAACTCAGGTGATAACCCCTTACTTCTTATTATAAGTTATTTCTCTCTTATCTATTGTATAATTTCTCCTGGCAATTTTTCCTTAAAGTTCTCCACTCCTTGTAAACATTTTCAATTCCTTTCTTTCCATATTTGTACATATAAGAGCCCAAACTTAAAACAATAATAGCTAGATCTCACCTTTTGATTGCTTGTCCTCTTTACAGCCATCTTACTACTCTTTCATAGTAAAAATGTTTCCTGTGAATAAAGCATTGATGTTGTACCTTATCCCATACTCATTTGATGTAACTATAGTCAAAGAATAGGTGGATAGTATTCTCTCCTTCTTCCTTGCATAGAGAGCATAGATCTCATATATTAAAGGAAAATGCCATGTCCTTTATGGTTAATCCATGTTTAATGGTTATCCATATTAGGAATGATGCTTTGTGCCAAGTTCATATTCCAAATTACCTCATACCAGCTCACTTTATCTCCAACGCTTATTAATACTTCCATATAAGAATTGTTAGTAAATTTACCAGTTGTATCATGAAGCCAAATTTAGGTGTCCTCCCTCTCTAAATATAGATTGTATTTAGGTATTGTTTATGGAAAATTAGTTAATTAGTTTCTTATGATCCATTCTTTCACTTTAACATTCTCTAGGAACCTTATGAATATAGGATCTCAACGATTAGATTGGCATAGAGGCCCATTTTTATAGAAAAGCTCAGTCTTTATTTCCTATCTTGGACTTTAAAGAGTCCAACAAGGCCTCTTTTAGTTTCATGAGTTGTGATATTAAGTAAAAGAATTTTGGACTAGAGTGCATCTCCCATAAGCTCTTGCCCTTAAAGACATAAATGTGTATTGATCTAATCTATATAGTATCCTTATTTTCTGATAACTTCAAAGCCTTTTTTCAATGAGAACCTTTTTATTTAGATTGATGAGGGCAATCCCAAAACATTTCCTTTTTTTTAATTTCCAAACCTCTTTCCAGCTTACCTTAGCAATGGTTTTCCCATCTCTTCTGCCTCCCTATATAAATGTTCTCATCATTCTCTTAATTGATATGGTTATGCCTTTGGAGAGAAACATATGAGCAGACTAGTAAACATATAAGGAACATAAGATATACTTTATCAACAATAATCTACCAGTATAATATAGGTCTTTATGACACCAATTACTCGACCTTTTGTCTATCTTTTCCATTAAAATAATATTATTTCTATACTAAAATTTCTTTGTGAGAATAAGAAATCCAAGATAGGTAAGTGGAGCTTTATCTTAAAAACATGATATCCTTGATAACTAATCAACATAATTCATTGCACTCAAGGAGACATTCAAATTGCTTGTTTGATAGTTCACTTCTAGATAAGATAAATTTTTAAACATATATAGGGAAGTTATTAGTATGTAGATTGACCTATCATGAGCTTTATAAAAGAGTAAGAGGTTATTTGCAAATAAAAGATTGAATAATTCAATCTCCTTACACCTGTTATGATAATAATAATTTTGATTCAAGGAAATGTTATGCCTTAACAATCTGACCAAGGCTTCCATCGATAATATAGATAGGTATAAGGATACTCGATCTCCTAACTAGGTCCTTTTCCTCTTCTATAAAGCCTTGTAGGTTCCCTATTTATAAGTACACTAAATAAGGTGAAGGTGATAAAATGCTTAATCCATTCCCTAAACTTTCCTATGAGGCCAAACACCTAAAACACCTGTATGATAGAATCCCAACTAATTTTGTCATAATCCTTGTAGAAATCTACTTTCAAGGTATAATTTTCACGTGAGTTCTTTCTTAAGTAGCCTCTAAACAACTATTGAGCTAACAATGTATTATCACAAATTATCCTTCCTTCTAGGAAAGCTCCCTATATATCACTTATTAAATGGTGCATAACCTTTCTCATTCTTAAAGTTAGCAGCTTTGATATAACTTTATACAAAAGTTGTAACATGAAATTGGTTGCAATTACCAAGAAAAGCTAGATTATATAATTCTTGTATTAGGAATATAAAGGTCTTATTAAGATCCTTTAGCATCATAACATTCTTAAATAATTCCAATATAGCGTATATATAACCAAGTTTCTGATCATAGGCTATGCTTTATGGAAGAAAAAATTGTAACGGCCATCTATACATGGAGCTTTATATTGGTTTAATTTAAAACCACTTTATTTTTTGAGCAGTGAATGGGTTGCAAAGGTATTCCTCCATTTCTTCACTTAATTGATACCTGATGAAGGAGATCAATAATGGAACTGAGGATCTGCTTCTATCATTAGTTCCAAGGAATTTGTTAAAGAACCTGTAGACTTCATCTTTGAGCTCCACCTAAGAAGTGATCTACTGATTTTTTGGATTAATCAAGGAGGTGTTTCTATTACTAATGCTCTTGGATATTATTGAATTATAGAAAAAATTTGTATTATTGTCCTTTTATCTAATTTATTTGAGCTCTTTGTTTTTATAAAGGAATTATGGACTATAACTACTCCAATGTACTCTTTCATTGCTTTTCTTTCCTCTACACTTAAGATAGGGTTTGTAGGTTGTATGTATAAGGATTTTTATGTAAGGATCATTATATTTTTATCCACTTTATTGTCCTTTTTAGTGTGCAAGGTATTTTTTACATTAAGGCTCTTTAGCTCATACTTAATTAATTATAGTTTCCTTACACATATATAATTTTTTACTGTCCCTAATCAGTACCTTCATGCATATAACAACTACTTTATTTGATCTTTCTTCTTCTGCTAGAAAATTATTGAATCTAAATGGTGTTTTCCTCCTTAATTAAATTATAATATCTTATATAATTATTAGAGAATGATTTGAAATCATTACAACTCCAAAAACTACTCTACTCTCAAGGAACTCATCTAACCAGTGTTCACTAATGCCTTTCCTAGTTTTTTCCTCAACATCTAACTTACATTTTTTTTATTGCTCCTAAAGAAGAATCATCCTTCCACCTTCAAATCAGTAACACACATCTTTTGTACATAATCCATGAAATCATTGTTAAAGTACCTGAATCCCACATAACCCTCAACTTTATCTTTGTGAAGAACATTATTAAAATCCCTTAACATAATCCAGGATCCTTGCACTATCGGATGAATATTTACTAACTTCTCCCTTAGATACCTTCTCTGGAAGTTAAAATTGGATCCATATATATAGGTTATGTATACTATATGATTTCCTTAAAGCATTTAGCTGATACATGCAATATCTGTTCATTTTAGTCTACTAGATTAATAACTACTTTATTGGAGTCATAAGCTAAAACTATGCATCCATAATGATGGTGTTAATGGTTGGATAGGAGTGTCTAGTGGTTCCCTTATGTCTTAAGCTTAGAGATATTCTATAACTTAAATTTTATTTTAATATTCCTATCATTATCAATTTAACTTTAAAATAAACCTTTCAAAGTTGCTAGTTTACTGGAGCAAGTTATACCTATGATGTTCCAGGATACAATCAACATAATTATTATTTTAGGCTTAAAGACCATAGACTTTTCTTCCCCGCTTGATTTTCTCCTACTATCACTTTGAAACTCACTTGCTCCTTATTCCTCTACTTCATTAAACATTATTATCTTGTTATGATCTCTTTCATTAATTTGATAACTTTCCATCATCAAGTCATTTAAGTTAGGATTCACTACGTTAATTTCCTTTCTCTAGGATTTTTTTACTATGATAACATTGTCTTTATTACATTATCCTCTCTCTTTTCCTCTGAAGAATACTATCCCTCTTGAATCCTTTGGTTTTCAACTTCATTTGTTTTCTCTAACTGGTCTTTTCCCAGCATGTTTTCCTTATAATTAGCTTCCAAACCCATAATCTCCTTATAATCAGCTCTCACAAATCTCCTTCTTGTAGCCTTCCATTACTTTCCTTGTTGTTTTAGAGATGGCTTCTAATGGTATGATGCCAACACGGAAGCCTCAACCAATTTTTCATCCTCACCAAGTCTCACCAGTCGTATTGATTTAAGGATCAATTTATTTGTTTCCACAATAACACAAATCCTAGGAAAATTATTTCTTTTCCTCCTAGTTTTAGTCTCATCTATAGATAAGGTTTTTCCAATGTAACCAACTAATGAAATCAACTATTTAGTGGGCCAAATACTCTAGTGGCGTATTATAAATGTTCACCCATATTGGTATATTCTTATATTTGATCTTCTCCAAGTTGATTCCTAGCCTTCAATCTTGTAAGAATATGAGAAAATTGTATATATACCATACACCAGCCTCTACTATTCCTTTAGCCTCAGCTTCTATCAAGAACTTGAACAATATACAATTATCCTTTGAAATTAATACCTATCATAGTCTCTTACCTTTCTAAACCTTTTTTTGGTTAGTTGTTTATAATTGGAAGGAAGCTCTTTTATCTAGGAAGAAACTTAACTAATGTGGAGTTCTAAATCTTTGATCGCTCCTTTAAAACCTCCAGTTTTGGTGCTATAATGGTCTGACCCTCTAAAGTATCTGGGGGAAATAATGTAATGTCATGTTTGACATTTCTCTTATAAGTTCTCTTTAGTTCATTCACATATTAGCATGTTGAGAGGTACCGGATCCTTTTTTATCCTTTCTTTCCTTTCTTGAGGCTTCTCCTAGCTTTGCCATAATAATAAAGGATATTCTTGGGGGTAAACATGAGAAGGTAACTTGATCAAACTTCTCCTAACTTGTCTCTATACTTCTGACATCTATAAACATTAAAAAAGGAAGAAAGAAAACTAGGGAAAGTAAAATTCTTTAAAAGTATGGTATTCGAAAAGGAAACGATGTTCACGGGAGGAGGTTTTTGGGTGAAATTTCCTAAACTACCTTTAAATAGTTTAGTTGCCATAACACAAGAGGGAGAATGGTCACTTAAACCCAGGAAACAAAAAAGAAAGGTTAAGCAACACAATAAGGGGTTCAAATGAGAGGAGAAAGACAACATAAGCAAAAAGTAAAGAGAATAAGAGGTTTTGAATAATAGGGTGAAAAAAATAGAGGTTTTAGCTTCCTTGAAAGGGTTTGCTAGACAAAAAGATGGAGTAAGGAGAGAACCATCATTTTTTAATTCTTTCTTTCAAAGAGATGTAGTGAGAGAAGCATCATTAAAGAAAAAGAGTTGATTACAAGCATAAGAATAAGCAGAAATATCCAAATAAAGAGGCAAATCTAATAACAAAGATAAGTAAAGCTAAAGAAGTTGGAAAGCCATCAATTCCATCTAATAAGCTTTAAATAACTAAGAAAAGTGATAATTGATGCCTTCAATATATCAACTACAATGAACTTGAAAATGTTATTTTCTCAAAATTGTATTTGTTCTATATAAACACTTTAGGGATAAGCTCTTAAGTTGGCAAGCATAATTTTAAATTTAATGAACTTCTTACTTTAAGACCAAAAAGATTAGTGATCAATTGTTCTTTAATTGAATTGATCAATTGCATCTAAAGAGCATGTATATGCAACAACTTTTATTGGAAAATCCTTTGATTTCTCTCCTTTTATAAGTCATACATAGTGTCGTTAAGAGATATTTTACACACAAAGAAGTCTTCATCGCTTATATTCTGCTTAAGGCATGCTCTATATTGTTATTAGTGTGCCCTAGGCCAATAGTCATATGTGACTTTTGTAGTGACATTCTGACTTATTAATAATATATTATGAGGTATTCTTTTAAATACGCATATATATTGTTTATGTAATGTGATTTACATTCCATAAACAGTATTAGGCTTATGTCATCAAGTATGTGACTTGATAGTAAAACCATAAACATTATAGTAGTATTGTAAACTGTCCCTGGTCGATTGTTATTGATAGAACGATAATGAATTAAGGCTAGTATGTGTTCTGATTGTTGATCACATTTTACTGATCAAGGATATGAGTTATCAAATCAGAAACATAGATATATGTTAGAGACCATATATTGGACCGACCCACAGAGAGAACACTGCATGGTTTCATGTCATTAGTGATTCTCATTATGGTTTGACTTTATTCCTCTAACCTAAAGTCATCATAGTTCCCTACATGAGGAATTCAATGTTTTGACATTAGACTAAGTTATCTTTAACAGGATAACAAGTAGTCTTACGTTGGACATTAAATGAATCATGCGGAGTGATGTAAATAACGTAGATAGGATTTTTACCTCTCTTAAATGAGAGAGATATCATTTGGGCCTCTTGACAAGTATAACTGAAGAAATGCATGGCTGTGCTCAAATGAGTTGATGAGGATTCATCAATGTCATTTGTTATAGTCAACCAACTTGGGAATCAAGAAAATATGATTAATCAAAGGTTGACATGTACCCTACCTTGTGATTAATCTTGATATCGTGTTACAAAGGGACTGAGTTCATAACCATAATTCCAGGTTAAATCGAATTACCGATCCTCATTTGATTTAGGTAGTCATAATGTCTTGCTAGAGGCCGCTTATGACTTATGGGCCTTGAAGTGTGATCAAGCCCATTGCTAACATCAAATGAGCCTACAGGGTCACACACAAAGAGTTATGTGATCTGGGCCTATTCTCTTGGGCCTAATTTATTAGGCAATGAATAAATATATATGGATATATTTATTGTTCTAGATTGAATTAAGTTGTCGGGCTTTTATTATATAAGATATAATATGGGCCGAAACTTATTGGGTTTCCGTAATCCTAATAGGTTTAGGATTATGATATTCTTATTCCTAATAGGAATATGGATTAGGGTTTCTCTATAAATAGAGAACGAATGTCTCATTAGAGTATATACGAAAACCCTAGCTACCTAGATGTTGGATCTAATACACAGCTGAATGGACTATACTACATATCAAAAGTATAACCGAAACTACACAACATGTACGAATTTACCTCTTTGATGCGGATTGATATTTGTTTTTCAGATTTGTAGACACTGCAATGCGCGAACGTCCTCTACTAGTATCCTCACGAGGATGAACGATCCGACGGTGCGGACAGCAGCTAATGTGTGATAGCACGTTCAAAAACACTTTTGAACGTCGCACAATTTTTCTCTCAAAAAATGAACAGCTGGTGGCTAGGGTTTTCGTCTATCACCTAATATGACATAGGTTCTCTATTTATAGAGAAACCTTAATCCTTATTCCTATTAAGAATAAGTATATCATAATCCTAAACCCATTAGGATTATGAAAGCACAATAAGTTTCAGCCCATATTATATCTTATATAATAAAAACTCGACAACTTAATTCAATCTAGCCCAATAAATATATCCATATATATTTATTCAGTGCCTAATAAATTAGGCCCAAGAAAATAAGCCCAGATCACATCACTCTCTGTGTGCGACCCTGTAGGCTCATTTGACGTTGGCAATGAGCTTGATCACACTTCAAGGCCCATAAGTCATAAGTGGCCTCTAGCAAGACATTATGACTACCCAAATCAAATGAGGATCGGTAATCCGATTTAACCTGTAACCATGATTATAAACTCAGTCCCTTTGTAACACAATATCAAGATTAATCACAAGGCATGGTACATATCAGCCTTTGATTAATCATAATTTCTTGATTCCTAAGTTGATTGACTATAACAAATGACATTGATGACTCCTAATCAATTCATTTGAGCATGGCTATGCATTTCTTTAGTCATACTTGTCAAGAGGCCCAAATGATATCTCTCTCATTTAAGAGAGGTACAAATCCCATCTACATCATTCACATCTCTCTGCATGATTCATTTAATGTCCAACATAAGACTACTTGTTATCCTGTTAAAGATAACTAAGTCTAATGTCAAAACATTGAGTTCCTCATGTAGGGAACCATGATGAATTCAGGTCAGAGGACTAAAGACAAACCATATTGAGAATCACTAATGATATGAAACCATGTAGTGTTCTCTCTGTGGGTCGATCCAATATATGTTCTCTAACATATATCTATATTTCTGATTTGATAACTCATATCCATGATCAGTAAAACGTGATAATCAACATACTAGCCTTAATCTATTATCGTTCCACCACTAATGATCAACTAGGGACAGTTTAGAATAGTATTATAATACTTATGGTTTTACTATCAAGTCACATACATGATGACATAAGCCTAATACAATTCATGGAATGTAAATCACATTACATAAACAATATACATGCATATTTAAAAGAATACCTCATAATATATCATTAATAAGTCAGAATGTCGATATAAAAGTCATATATGAACATTGGCCCAGGGCACACTACTAACACTAGACCTAGCCATTCGTTTTTCTTCCGAGAGAAAAATTATGTGACGTTCTAAAGTGTTTTGGAACGTGCTAGTATACATTAGCTGATACCCGGATCATTCATCCTCGTGTAGATACCGATAGAGGACATTCGCACACTGCAGTGTCTACAAATCAGAAGAACAAAAACTAATCCGCGTCAAGAGGTAATTTTGTACGTGTCGTGATTTTCAGTTATACTTCTTGTTGTGTAATATGGTCCATTCCGCTGCGTATTGTGATTACCCAACATATATATTAACTCCTATCAGTTTGAAGATAGATATGTGATATTACATATATTATATTCTACCCCAAATAAATGAATATTCACTTAAAAATGAGGTGCTCCACTGATTCTTATTTTGACGAGAAAAAACACACACATATGTTATATTAAGGTACTTCTTCAACCTTTCTAAGGTACTCAACTTACCTTTGAGAGCTGATTTAAAAATAAGTCAAATTTTTAGCCATACATGTTTAATCCATAAAAGCTTATTCCACTTGCTTGGTCCCTTAAAATTTGTTTGTAGGAGCTATTTGAAAAACATCCATATGAGTGCATGCTCATGTAATAGAGTCCTTCCCACTCGAGTTTAAGGAAACATATAGGATTTGATTGATAATATTCAATATAGACAAAAGCTCCAAAAGTCTAGAAGCTTAATTAAGAGCCTTATTAACTAATTTTAACTCTAAGATGATCTCCTCAAGGGCTGGATTGCATTAGACTTAATACGTGGGGCATTTGATATCCACTTATCATATCAAAAGGAAGTGGAGACCCTAATGTGAATTTGATACTGAAATTTCATTCTGGAAGCTTCCTTTAAGTTGAGTATGTGGACCATAGTCTATAAAGAGTTGTATTAAAGCCTAATAAACCATAACTATCCCTCCCAAAGTAATGCACCAGAATTCATCTTACCAAAAATGCTTTAACTCGCTTATCTATCAATATCCTCTAATCCTAGTAATCATAAGCACTTTATTTAAACAACAACGCAAAACTTTTGAAATGTATCTACTAAAACTTCTAACTTAAGAGTTAATTCACCATGTAATATTCTGAAATTAGTTTATATAACTCCTATACTCCAGAAACTTAAATTCTCTCATAATTAAACTTCTTAAAGTTAATAAGTTCGTATAAATAATCAAACTAATTAAATCCTATAAGTTACAATTTTTGTCTGTAAAAAGCGTTTGGTCTTTTATAGTTAATTACTTATACATTTTTATTTATAAAATATTTATAGGGATTGAAACTCTTCAAAATAATATTTTGAAACTTAAAGGAATAATTATATAAAAAATCCTTCATTTTGCAATATTAGTCCAAATTTTAAAAAGTGACGCTAAAATAAATAAACTTTTAATTTGTTTCAAAAATAGCCCAACATTAAATTTCTTGTTAACGTTGCTGATATGGCTATTATTGTACTTGCCATGTGGCTGCCACATGTTCCCTTTTTCTAACTAATTGTCATATATTTAATAAATTTGAAAACATAAAATATTATTGTTAGTGTAATGAATCGGTAACCACATTCTCCTTTCATGTCAACCCTTTTCCTTTCCTAGCTCTGATTGCAATTGCCTAACTCCTTTATTGTGATACAATAAAGCTTCTGTCTCTTCCTTAAATGTCAAACTAGCTTAGTTTCTATCTCTCCCTGACTGACTACTCTCTACCAACTCTTCAAATTTCTATGTTTTTGCCTATGTATTGATTGAAATGTAATAGGACTTTGTTTCTCTGTCCATGTTTTCGTTTTCTAGTTGTGGGATAGTTTAAGGAAACACAATGATTATGGGCTGGTAGAGAGGAAGTCCTGAAGGTGGCTTGTTGCTTCTGTTTCACACAAAACACTTAATTTTTTGGCATCTGGGTGTTTAAGATTTTAATTAATCATCAATCACGGATGGACAAAGGAAAATAGTTAGATAAGTTAATGTTAATTAAAAATGATCAACTATGGTTATTTCTATATTGTTTTTTTTTCCTTATGATAAGATGTTGTCTACACTCTCTGTCATTTCATAAATTGGATCATCTTTCATAAATTTCCTCATTTGCTATGTGTATTTTCCTATTGTTGTAATTATCTATACTTGCTATATAAAATCTTGTTTACTCAAAATTAATCAAATTATTGATCTGGATTAAAACTTCTCAAATTTTGATAACATTAGGACATCTAGATGATTAAAATGTTGATTCTATTTATCTTGACCAAAACTCTCAAAAAAAACCTTTACTTAAATCTGTAATAAAGGTTTAACAATTGACAATGATTGTAAGGTAGAATGAGGTTCATAAGAGATGGCTTGAGCTCTTAATCAATGTGTGGTTTATAGACCAAACATGTGAATTTATATTCAAAGAAACTATGTTGTTCTTGTGATAAATTTGTTGATAATAATAAACTGCTACTTGAAAAGTATTAATTAGTTAAATGTTAAAGTTTAAAACTGTTCTTCTCACTGTGTTTAGTGAAAAGTATTAGTTGGTTAAACGCTCAAGTACTGATAAAAAAATTCTAATAGGCTTATGACTGCTTATAAATGTAGGACATACATATATCGTATTCATACTGATTACTAAAATTCCATCTCTCATTCACTTCTTTGCATTTTTCTCGATTGAAACCATTACACACTACGCACTTGTAGATTGAAGCTATCCCCATATATGTTCTTGTTCTACACACTAAGAATAATAAATTAGTACTATAAAAAACTTGTGTATTCCTATTTACGCTTGCTTCAAAGTAATTAAAATGGCATGTACGTATGTACATACACTAGTGTTACATAGCTCAAAAGGTTTGGAACAAGTTATTAACATTGACACACCCATACAGTGAAGCTTATTTCCTAGGCTAGCACTTAGGACTTGGGAGATACTTCATTACTAACTACACATGACGAACAGCAAAAGACTAGGGATCAAAAGCTCTTCCTTGGGACAATCCAATTGTAGTTGAAGGAAAAAGGAATGACCCTTCATTTATTTTTAGACTCTTTTCTCAAAGGAAAAACTTTCACTTTATGAATCTCCTGCTGGACAATTTTTCCCTTAAGGGTAATTTTGTCATTTTCCTCATTTATGGACAGTTATTAATTGCAATTTGGTATCTCACTAAATTACCAGTTAAGCAACGCAATTTGATCCAATTAAAGGGTAATAAAGTGACCCAATAAATGATCTGAATTAGTAAGTGGAAGTCCGGATGGAAAATGGGTCCCTCTCAGTGTGGCCCTGGACTGTATCGGTCTTGTGATGGAGAAGCTCGATATGGAAGTCTATATATATATATACGGGGGTCTCCTGTGGTGGGAAAGTAATCCATGAGCATTTGATAGCTCCGACCCATTAAGAGCGCCCACGTTCTGTGCAAACCACAGAAAGACCTAGAACTCGAGCCAGTGATCAATCTCAATAAAGATACCAGGAGGTTTTGAGCGCGTTTGGCTGCAGAAAAAGACATCCAAAGTTCAGATGGAACCAAAATCAGGTATGTCACATTTCTTCATTTTTAATCCATTCACGGACGATCCTGGGTGAGTAGTAAAGTCTGCTCTACGCGTTACACGTGGTATCAGAGCGGTTACGTGACTGGATTGGCCAAAATGAAGATTTTTGGTTTTTATCTCTCCTCCCTCTATCTTCTAGTTTTGATTGATTTTCTAGCTATTTGGCCTTATTAACCCCATAGAAGTGGTTTAAGGATGATTTGCTACGAAAAATGGGTCAAAACGGGCCAAACGAATCAAAAAACGGTGATCCAAGATGTCAAAAATCACCCCCCAGAATGTCAGTGCCCGACCCCGCTACAGTAGCTGGACAGAGGCGGTGACGCGGGCGCGTGCGGTGCATGCGCCAATCGCAAACCGCCACGCTGCGGACGCGCAACGTCACCAACGGGGCGACGCGTGTCGCGCGTGCTTCGCACAGGCCAGAAGCATTAGGCGAGCGTCCGCGTGGGGCGCGTGCAGTGCACACGCGCCCGCCCACTCGCACTGACGCGCGGGCCACGTCAGTGGCTGAGATCATGTTGACGTCAGCCATACGAACATGTACAGTGTTTTCCCAAAAAAATTTTAAAAATTCCTATAAAGTTATCCCCGGTATTTTTAGATAGGTTTTTGGGTTCGGGAAATTTTTTAAAGTGTTTTTACATTTTTCTAGATTTGTTACATTGGTAATGGAATTCCAGAAAGCTTTTTTAAAGCTTTTTAAAAGTCGATTTTGAGTGAAATTACGTACATCGAACAGCACATAAGGGAGACACTTCAAATGTCTCGTTTGACTGGTTCGGTATTCAGTAAAGTACGATGGACACTCTAGTTGAGGATTTTTAAATGAAACCTCAAATAAAGTTTAAAAACAATGTTTTCAGATTATATGTGTGATTATTTGATTGTGCATCTGGTTTTGCATTTGTGATCACTTTTCACACATACTATGCCCATACAGA
>JANZXR010024785.1:0-14999 GCA_027575705.1 Erythroxylum echinodendron
AAAATATTGTGGTTTTCTATTAATGTTTTATTATTCAAATTGATGTGATGCCATGTAGAGTGATTATAGTAATCGCACGTAGCGCTCCCTTATCATAGGATATGTACCGGAATGACCTGTAGGCATCCCGGTGCGTACCCTACGGCAAGGGGGTGTTACAAATTGAATTAGTAGAGATCTCTCTTCTAACTAATCAATTAATGTGATAATTGTAAGTCTATAGGTTGCCAATTCTCGTTGCACAATCCTACACAAATAACCTTACTCACTCTCTCGATTTATTGCAAGATAGAAATAAAACCAACAATCATCAAAGACAACTTTCATTAAATTCAATTAAATAGGAGTTTAACAAAATAGTTCAAAAGCAATCTCTAAAAATAAATCAGCCACTCATAGTCTCCATAACATCATCAACATTCAAATATTCCATTCTACAAAAATTAGAATAGATAAAATTGATAGAAAATTGAATAAGAAAACTCCTCTTCTTTGCCAAAATCTAGAATTTTTTATGTTGATGTGCTATTTTCCCAATTATTGTTGTTAATCCTTGAATCTTCACCTTCCTCAACACTTAAAACTTGTATTCTTTACTGAATGAGGCTCTTTCTATACAGGGGTTTCGTCTCTTTCATCCATGGAGGTTTAATATGTTATATAGTCCCAAAAGCCTAAAATTTAATTAAACCTCGCAGAATGTCTCAGGTTAAACTTCCCACCATCGTGAGAATTGGCATGATTCCCACGATCATAGGATTTTACAACAGAAAGTTCCCTCTTCTCTTCTCCTCATTAATCTCTAGCTTAATCTCTAAGTTGCTAAATCTTCCTTCCTACATAAAAATAATCAATTATTACCCTAAATTAACATCAAACATAAAATAACAACAATGAAAGTCAAACTAAATGAAAGCATACAAAATGAATCCTAAACTATAACAATAATCAGCTATTATGCAAGAAACACATGCCAATTACTTGAAAAAACATAGACTAATGCACAACTATAAGCATCCCCATACTTAAATCTTTACTTGTCCTCAAGAAAAATAAATACAACTAATCAATTCTATCACTTCATTTTCACAAAGATCAAAGCATACGATCTCTCATATTTAAGCTAGCTCAAATATTAAGTTACCACACATATCGTGATTACTTTTTCATTAGTGTACATAAACAAACTCAACAAATGACACCATCACTCAAAGATAATTATAGATGCAAAATGAATCTTCCTCACGGTTTTCACTCTCTCAAGTGTTCGATGGTTAATGTCTCGCTCAAACTTCCTATAAGAAACTACACTACCATAGGCTTGCTAATACACCAATTCTACTCTACAATGATTGCATGCATAAATAGATCAAAAGGACTTGTTTAAGGTTGTAATTTGGTAAGAGTTAAGGTGGGTGAAGAGGATAAAGAGTTAACATAAGCATTCGTAAAGTACAAAGCGGGTAAAAAGGGATAACAAAACATAACTCCAAGATATACAAATGTAATTATGTTAATGCTCTGCATTTATTTGCGCTACTTAATTGTTCTTTCTTTTTCTTTTTTTTCTTTTTTCAACATTTTTTCAATTTTTTCTTACTTTTTCTCAGTTCATGGAATAAACTATGAATACAATAGCAACTATATACAAGGTAATTCACAGGCAGAAGTATCCTCAACTCATCTCAGTAAAAATTTTCACAACGATCCCAACTAATGTATTATTTAATACTCTACTAAGCTTGTGAATGGGTAGGTTAATGGGGTTTTGAACTTTAAATTTTTTTGGTATTTTCAAGAAACAAAAGGTTATGGCTCAACGGGGTAGCAAAGGATAATCACAGGTGGATCATTTAAGCCAAAGGTTAACATAAAGAGGGCTTTAATCATCTCTATCAAGCATACATCCAATAGACTCAAACCGATTCAAAGCAAGTTTTGAAGGTAATATCCTAAGGAGACATCACACAACAAAGAAATAGAATGACTATAGATGAAGTCATATAGGCTCAATCCTCACTTTCGCTCAAATAAAAACTCATTATGCATCTCTACACTACCTCATTGCTCAAATGTCAATTTGTGAATAAGCTTATGTAACCAACTACTTTTCATCACTCAACATAGTTCACTGTCTACTCAAGTAGCCTAATCTAAGTTCAAGCATGCATTCAATCTAATTCCGAAGAGCATGACAGAATCTCATGGCAATATCTATCAAAATGATTTAAATCGGGTTCCATCGCTTAACACAAAACAACACGATATGCCTAAACATGCATCCTATTTAACAGAATTCAAATAATGCAATTGAGAAAGTCAATGTCACCTCCCCATAATGTGATAAGTCATCCACCAAATAAAGGAAAATGACATCAAACTAAACAAAAGAAATTGAAACAAACAAATGATATCAAACTAAACAAAAGAAATGATAGCAAACCAAACAAAAATGAAGGTAAACTAAACAAAAGCAATGAAAAAAAAAATGACATGAAACCAAACAAAAGAAATAGACACAAATTTAAAAGTGTAGGGTAAGAAAAGCCTATGGGGACTGCGGTGGCGACGGTGTTGGCGAAGGAGTTTCAAAATTATTCTTCTGAAAGAATTTGATCGACTTCTTCTTCAAGTACCATTGCTCCTTGTGGACTTGCCACATTTAGGTGTAGAGCTCGTTGATTTGGGACGTCATTTACTGCTAATTAGAGGCCATCTAGTCGAGGATTTGTTGAAATCGGTCAACTTCTGCTGGTGCACTTGGTTCCTCCTCCACTGCTTCTTCTTCTGGCCTCGGGACTGCTTAAGATGTGGAGGGTCAGGACATGAATGTATCTGTGTCCCTCCTATTTTTTACTGCTTAAGCATATCATATTGAGTTGTACGCACATCTCCCACATCAAGGTTATAAAACAAATCCGAAGTAGTAACAACATGCAACATGTAAAAAGATGAGCTCTTTTTATAAACAACACTCACTATTGATCGAAAAATCCTAGAAGGTGTATTGATTTTTAGTTTTTGATCTATGCACCACAGAAAGAAAAGTTCTTTGGCTGAGCATTTGTTACTTTTAGTTTTATTAAACATTGTTAAGAACATAAGTTTATATAAAAGTAAATACTCGGTACTATGGATTAAAATGTTCAGTGCATTCCTAGAGTCAAAATTTGGTTCACCTGTCAGAGTTTTCCAATGATCATCTAGATAAAAAGTCATCATGATCATCTAAAATTTTAGTGTTTGGTAAATCAAAAAAATGGACAAATGACGTTATAATCCAATTTATACACATTGCCAGCTAACCTAAACTAGAAAACATCCATTTTAGGGTTATAGCGAACTGTAATGAAAAACTCTATGGTCATCATAGGGTAAATAGGCACGGCACTTCGAATGAACCTATTCCAACCTATGTTTACAGTTACTCGCTCAATTTTTTGCCTCACTCCTATGGATTCTAACAATTCAAAATCAAAATAACGAGGAGTAATCATTTCCCTATCTCTAAGGTCTCGGAAACGCGTACCTTCTTCCTCCAAATAAATAGGGAATGGAGTATGATAAGCTACCACTAAATTGGGTTTACCTTTACTAGAGATTTTACGATGCAATTCATCAGTATGTTTCTGAGCTACCGCTTTCTTTGGTTCCATTAGAAGATTAAGACCTATAAAAATATAAGAGAGAGGTGAATTTGTATTTTATAGAGAGAGAGAGAGAAAAATCTTACCTAAATCTTTGTGTTTTTGAATGATTAATACATGAAAAGAGTAAAAGATTGTAAGATTAATGAAAAGAGATGAAGAAAATACTAAGAAACTAGAGGAAAATGAAAGATTTTAGAGAGTGGGAGGAGAGTTTTGAAGAATGTATGAAAGAAGAAAAGGGAGGGAAACTTAAAATTTCCCTTGGATGGGATTCCCATGATCGTGGGAATACCCATCATTCCTATGATCGTGGGATTTCTCTCAGAAACGTTCTGGAGAGATTTCATTCCCATAATCGTGGGTTTTCTCTTCAGAAACTTTCTGGAGAGAATTCCCACAGTTATGGGAAGTACTCCAATTCCCATGATCATGGGATAGGGTAATTCTTCCAGTTTTAAACCTTCTTCCAAGCCTAGCATGCATTCTCAATGATCCCATAACCTACAAACACATCAAAATAATATTATCAACAAGAATTTTGAAGGGAAAACAAGTTGAAATTTAAAAAATCTAAATTAACATCAATCAAACTCAATTCAACCACGGATAAATCAAACAAACAAATAAACAAAGACAATCAAAAGAAAATAAATATGCTAAGTTAAGGTCGTTAGCTTGACCATTCCTCATACATTTATGAAAGAGTGGAAGAAAGAAAAGAGATAACTTTCATTTCTTGTGGATATGTCCCTCCACAATATGGATTACAACGATGCCCATTGACCTTGAATGTTTATCCCTTGTCATTTTCCAACTCTAAAGCTCCATAGGGAAACACTTGAAGAATTTTGAAGGGCCGACTCCATCTTGACTTAAGCTTTTCAAGAAATAACCGAAGTCTTGAATTAAATAATAGTACCAAGTCTCTACTCTTGAATTCCTTCTTCTTGATGTGGCCATCATGCCATTTCTTAGCCCTTTCTTTGTATAGCTTGGCATTTTCATAGGCATCATAACTTAACTCATCCAACTTATTGAAGCGTAATAATCTCTTTTCCCCTGCTAGCTTCCAATCCATGTTCAATTTCTTGATTGCCTAATAAGCTCCATACTCCAACTCTAATGGTTAATTGCACGCCTTGCCATACACAAGTCGATATGGTGTTATGCCTATAGGACTTTTGAAAGCTGCTTTATAAGCCCACAGCGTGTTATCCAGCTTCAATGCCCAATCTTTCCTTGAAATGCTCACTGTCTTTTCCAAAATCTTTTTCAACTCTATATTCACCACCTCCACTTAGCTACTAATTTTAGGATGGTATGGGTTCGCCACTCTATGATGAACATTATATCTTCTGGGAAGGTTCTCAAATGGTTTATTGCAAAAATGACTCCCCTCATCACTTATAATCACTCTAGGCACCCCAAATCTAGTAAAAATCTTCTTAATAAACTTCTGAACGACCTTTCCATCATTAGTTGGAGTGGCGACTGCCTCAACCCATCTAGAAAAATAATCAACTCCAGCTAATATATACGTGTTACCTTCAAAGGATGGTAATGGTCACATGAAGTCCAGGTCCTATACATCAAATATCTCCACCTCTATTATGTTTGAAAGTGGCATTTCATCTCTCTTTGATATGTTGCCCGCTCTTGACATCTATCACACTTGAGCACAAAATCTTGAGCACCCTTAAACAGGGTTAGCCAATAGAATCCACACTCCAAGATTCGTGCAGCAGTCATGTTAGCTCTATAATGCCCTACATGCAGTGAGTTATGACATTGGGTTAAGATTTTGGGTATTTCATTTTCAGGGACACACCTGCAAATCAAACTGTCAGCACAGATTTTATAAAGTATAGGTTCATCCCAAATATAACAAGAGCATTGAAATAGAAAATGCTTCCTTTGTTGATATAAAAAATCAAATGGAAGAATACCTCCTAAAAGGTAGTTTGCAATATCTGCAAACCAAGGAAGGAAAGGATTATCTACCATCATTAAGGTCTTGTCAGGAAAGCTTTCCTCAATTTCCTCGTCCTCTTCATGATGTCCTCCTTTAAGTCTCAATAAGTGGTCCGTTACAATATTTTGTACTCCCTTCTTGTCTTTAATCTCAATGTTGAACTCTTGGAGCATAAGTACCCACCGGATGAGCTGTGCCATGACATCCTTCTTCACAAAGAGGTAACATAATGCTGCATGGTCTGTAAAAACAATAACTTGTGAGCCTAAAAGATAGGAATGAAATTTTTCACAAGCAAATACTACCGCAAGCAATTCCTTATCAGTAATTGTGTAATTCAATTGTGATCCCGTCAATGTCTTGTTTGCATAATAGATAGCATACAACCTCTTCTCCTTCCACTGGCCAAGTACCACCCAACAACATAGTCACTTGCATCACACATAGTCTCAAAAGGAAGAGACCAATCTGGTGACATCAAAATTGGTATTGTTGTGAGTGCCTTCTTTAACCTGTTAAAAGAATCTAAACAGTCATCGCAAAAAACCAAAGGCACATCTTTAACTAATAAATGAGTAAGGGGTCTTGCAATAAGGGAAAAATCCTTAATAAACTGTGTATAGAACCCTGCATGACCAAGAAGGCTCGGATACCCTTTACATTGGTAGGAGGCGGTAACTTTTCAATCACTTCTGTCTTAACGTGATCCACTTCAATCCCCTTGCATGATCTTATGGCCTAATACAATTCCTTCTTCGATTATGAAATGACACTTCTCCCAATTTAAAACTAGATGAAAATCCTCACATCTTTTAAGCACTCTGTCTAAACTAAGCAAAAAATGATCAAAATAATCTACAAAGACAGAGAAATCATCCATAAATATCTCTATAAAGTTTTCATTCATGTCTACAAACATGGCCATCATGCACCTTTGAAATGTAGCAGGTGCATTGTATAAGCCAAAAGGCATCCTTTGATAAGCAAACATCTTATACGGACATATGAAAGTGGTCTTTTTTTGATCTTCTGGGTATATAAATATTTGATCATACCTTGAATATCCATCAAGAAAGCAATAAAAAGAATGACCAACCACTCTCTCAATATGACCAGCCACTCTCTCAGTTATTTGATCCATAAAAGGTAAAGGAAAATGATCTCTCTTGGTGGTCAAATTTAGATTTTGATAATCAATACATACTCGCCAACTTGTGGTGGTCCTCATGAAAATCTTTTCACCTTTCTCATTCTCTATCACTATCATCCCACCCTTTTTTGGCTCACATTGTACTGGACTCACCCACTTACTCTCTGAAATGAGGTAAATAATTCCCACATCTACAAGTTTCAACACTTCCTTCTTCATAACCTCTTGCATATTTGGATTTAACCTTCTCTGTCTTTCTCTCACATTTCTACATCCTTCTTCTAGGTTAATCCTATGCATCACTACATTAAGGCTAATCCCCCTAATATTAGAAATTTTCCACCCCACAACTCTCATCCTCTTCATAATGGTCTCCAACACTTTCTCTTCTTGCTCACAATCTAATTCATTGGAAATAATGATGGGTAAAGTATGGTTCTTCCCTAAAAAGGTATATCTCAAATGGGAAGGTAAGGTTTTCAGATCTAAAGTAGGAAATTTAACAATAGAAGGTGGTGTAGTTGCATCAGTTCTTTCCAATTTCTCTAACTCAACTTCCTCACATAAATCCTCTTCCTTAACACTTTCATCTTTGTGTACTTAATTCACTTCATCGACTCCCTCTTTAATCTCCTTTACACACTCATTGGCATCATCAATTTTCATACACATATTACCATCCATTGGTTTCTTCAAAGATTTTGACATATTAAACTTAACCTGTTCATCATCAATTCTCAACACATGTTTCCCTTCATGCACATCAACTAATGCCCTACCAATATTCATAAAGGGCCTACCCAAAATCAATGGACAATTCTTATCAGCTTCAAAATCCAACATGGCAAAATTAACAGGAATTATAAATTTGTCTACTTTTACAAATACGTCTTCTACAACTCCAAATGGCCTTTCTATGGATTGATCTGCCAGTTGAATCAACATGAATGTTGGCTTGACCTCTCCTAGTCCCAGTTTCCTAAAAATATACAAAGGATCAAATTAATACTTACACCTAAATCACATAAACATTTAGAAAATTCAAAATTGTAAACAACACATGGAATAGTGAAACTCCTTGGATCTTGTAATTTTGAAGTCATTTGGCTTGAGATGATGGAACTGTAATTTTTCATCAACATTACCATTTAATTGTCTTCCCAAGTGCGTTTGTGTGTGAGTATATCTTTCAAAAACTTCACATACTTAGGCATGCACTCTAAAGTTTCCACCAATGACAAATTAATCTATAGCTTCTTCAGTTTCTCCGAAAACTTGGAAAGTTGAGTGTCCACCTGATGTTGTTTTACTCTCTGTGGATACAGGAGTTTAGGCTTGTACGGTGGTGGTGGTACATAAGGCCTTCCTTCTTCCTCTTCTTCTTCTATCTCCTTACCATTCTCTTTTTCTTAGCTGTCCTTTTTCTCACTTGGTTCTTCCATCTGCTTGCCACTTCGAAGTGTAATAGCTTTGAGTTGCTCCCTTCAAATGACCTCAGTATTGCTTGGTGAGTTCCTGCACTTCTAGAAATTAAAGCATTGGCAAGTTAACCTACTTGGACCTCCAAGTTATGGATTTATGAGGTGTGGTTCTCCACAATCTAATCGAACTTCACCTCTATCCTCTTTTGACTCTCCTCCTAGCTAGCAATTGAACTTCACCTCTATCCTCTTTTGACTCTCCTCCTAGCTAGCAAACATTCTTTTCTGATTCTCTTCTTGAGCTGCCAATTTGGAACCAAAAATCTCCATAAACTTGTCTATTGCTTTCCATCGATCCAAATCGATCATGCTGAAATCCTAAAGGTCCTTACGATCTTACTTAGCCACCTACATTGTTATTAGTCCAAGGAATTTTAGGTGGTTTTTCCAGATTATAGGTATCTGAGTATAGATTGTTACCTCTCGACGGCTGGCCTAGGTAACTTACCTGTTTGGTACCACCAGCTCCCAACAGATAATAGTTGGCTGAGCTATAATTGTTTTGTCTATACACCTCACATTGCACTTCCATCTCTTTGATTATAAAGGTAGATGCTCCTTCCATATTGTTCACATGCTTCGTAAGGGCTATAATTTGAGCCTACAAAGTAGTAACATATTCAATGGGTATCATACCTTTTTGCTCCTTCTGCCCCTGTTTACTCCTCTTGCTAGACCACATGTAGCTGTTGCTCATCAACTCCTTCAAAAGATCATGAGCTGCTTCCACAGTCTTCCTCATTAATGAACCTCCAGCAGCTACATCGATAGTTCCTCTCATGCTCAGATTCATGCCATTATAAAACATCTGCTACAGGAACTCCTATGGAAGGTTATGGTGGGAACAACTTCTCTATAGTTCTTTAAATCTCTCCTAAGCTTCATAGAGAGATTCTCCATCATTCTGTTGGAAATTCGTGATCTCCTTGATTATCCTCATCCTCTTAGTCAACAAGAAGTACTTCGTGAGGAATGCTTGGGCAAGCTACTCCTTAGTAGTAATTTATCCCGAATTCAGCAAATTATACCACACCATTGCCCGATCTTTTAACATGAAAGAAAACAATCTCAGCTTAACTGCATCATCGGACATTCCATTAAATTGGAAAGTACCGTAGGTCTCCAAAAAATTGGTGATATGGGCATTCAGATCCTCGTTGGATGGCCTATAGAATTGCACATTGTTCTATAATATGTTAAGGAGTGTCGGCTTTATCTCGCAATTGTTCACTTGAACCACTGACCTCGTAACTCTTTGAGGACTGAATCGTGGCCTCATTAAATCCATCAGTCCTCTCCAGTCCTTATTGCTCTACTTCTTCAGCCATATCTCTTTGTGAAAATTTAGACACTTTGGTCTTCTTAACTCTCTTTCGCGTCTCTTTATATCGAGAAACTCTTCTTTATTAACTTCTGTCGCTCTTTGCATACTCCTTGTGTTCATGCACCTACAAATACAAAAGGAAAAGTATCAAAAACTCTTAAATCAAAGTAATCTAAACTAAACAAGATGCTAAACAATCAATCCCTAGCAACGATGCCAAAAACTTGTTGAATGTAATTTATGCAAAACAATCTACTCGTTTTATGCTCAAAAACTACAAGTATACGGGTCGTGACTTGTAGTTATAAAGCAGATATCAATCCCACAGGAATTGATGCCCAAACACCACTTAATTCAGATTAAACTTTGTTTAAGAAACGAAGCTATTTTAATGAAAATAATTTGAAAATTAAAATTAAAATTGAAAGACTAACAAAAAAACAATAGATAATACCAAAGTACAAAAAATTAGAATTCATGAATCTAAAGACTATAGATCTCCTTCTCCCTATTTTGTCTCCCTCCTATTTTATTAATCGAATTGTGTCTCACCTAAGATTTTAAATTGTATTAACTACCCTCTCTTAAGGTGTAATTACTTGTCCCTAATCAAATTAAATGAAGCTAATTGAATGATCTCTCAACTTACCCAATCACTCCACCAATTTAATTAGTTATTAAGTTATCCTATGGGTAATCAATTGAATTAGCTGAGATCTCTCTTCTAACCAATCAATCAATGTGATGATTGTAAGTTTATAGGTTGCCAAATATCATTGTACAATCTTACACAAATAACCTTACTCACTCTCTCAATTTATTACAAGATAGAAATAAAATCAACAATCATCAAAGACAATTTTCATTTAATTCAATAAAATTAGAGTTTAACAAAATAGTTCAAAAGCAATCTCTAAAAACAAATCAGCAACTCATGGTCTCTATAACATCATCAACACTCAAATATTCCATTCTACAAAGATTAGAATACATAAAATTGACAGAAAATTGAATAAGAAAACTCCTTCTCTTCTTTGCCAAAATCTGGAATTTTTTTTATGTTTATGTGCTATTTTCCCAATTGTCATTAATAATCCTTGAATCTTCACCTTCCTCAAGACTCAAAACCTGTATTCTTTACTCAAGGAGGCTCTTTATACGGAGGGGTTTTGTCTCTTTCATCCATGGAGGTTTAATGTGTTATATAATCCTAAAAAACTAAAATTTAATTGAACCCTGCAGAATGTCTCAGGTTAAACTTCCCACTATCGTGGGATTTTACAAGAGAAAATTCCCTCTTCTCTTCTCTTTTTAATCTCTAGCTTAATCTTCAAATTGCTCAATCTTCCTTCCTACAAAAAAATAATCAATTCTTACCCTAAATTAACATCAAACATAAAAAACAATGATGAAAATCAAACTAAATGAAAACATACAAAATGAACCTAAACTATAACAATAATCAGCTATTATGTAAGAAACACATGCCAATTACTTAGAAAAACATAGACTAATGCACAACTATCAATTACCACTTTAAATTCTCACACATTTTTATGCAACTATTAAAACTTTTTATACCAAAATCCTTACAACTAATGCACACATCTCATTACAATAGAAGGCAAATTTAGGGATGAACTTTTTCGTCACTGAATGCCCAACAATCGTCACTAATACTAATTAGCGACATATTATTTTCGTGGCATAAATCATCGTGGCTTCTACGTAAGTAAAAACTATAGGTGACATTTTCTATAATTGTCACTAATTATTTTTTGCTACGATTTGTGTGTGTTTGTCTTTTTGACGATATACCAAATTGTTGCTAATAATTTTTTAGTACGCTTAGTTTCCATGGGGAAAATATATTAGCTATAGTATTAGGAGCATAGCTAAAAAATTTTCGCAACGTTTCATATGACATAGCTAATCATTTTAACGACAAAAGGTAAGTATAGTCAAAAGTTATTGGCGATGATTTAGTAGACATAGCAAAATTTCTTCAGCTACATTTTTGGAAACATAGCTAAATTTTATTTACTACAATTTATAAAACGTAGCCAAATCTTTTCAGTTACGTTTTGAAATTTTTGATCATATACATTATTACTAAATATTTTATCATGTTAATTATAATTATTGGTGACATTTTTAATCTATGTTATTATATGTAATATTTAGATTTTTTGTTTTATAATTTATTATACAAAAATATAATAAAATAATTATAAACTAGAAACATTGTATATAAAGAATTAAATATCACTAAATGTTAACTACAAACGTTATCAAAAATACTTATGTCCACAAAAAAATACAATATTAGTTTAATGACTAAGAATCGATTTCATCGTCACTACTTTCATAATTTGCGCCAAGTAATTTTTTAACCATCTTTTCAAACTTGGCCAACTTTTTTTCATTAGGTTGTAAGTTTTGTTCATTACGTTCTAATTTAGCCTTCAACAACTGGTTCTCCTCTTGAAGATGCTTAACATATGCTAGTGTTGATGAGGATGAAGCAATTGGCTTAGTCCCAAACCCAAGACTTTTGATGTGTCCTATATCTTATTCTAAAATTTAAAAAACAAAATCAATATTCAATACAAATATTATTAGTTAGTACTACATAAATAAATAAACTTGACATTTTAACAAATTTTTATACTTATATAATTATTTTGCGCTTCTTCAGACATCCAACCTTCAACTTCCTTATAGTGTGTCAGTTTGTAGAGTGTGATCCTATCACACTATTCTCCATGTACACACTCTTCTCCATGTAGTTCTTTCTGACTCTGTTATATGAAGAAAAAAAAGTCAAAATAATATTGTATGTACTAATAGAATTATAACTTGTAAACAAAGAACTTACATATTAATTGCACAAGACAACAAATGATTTAGAGCCCTGGTTGTAAGGAGTCTTCACTTTTCCTCTATTAACTTTAGCCTTCTCACACTTTTCCTAAATAATGGAAAAAAGGTCATTAAATCGTCTAACAAGATTAATGGAAGAAAATTTAAAGTAAAAGAAAACAAACCTAGACATTGGTAGAGGCTAAATAATCACACAAATTGTTCCAATTTTCTAGAGACATCTGTTCTGGAACATGTCTCATTGCCTCCTTATCTAAAGGAAAATATTTGTAATATTTATGTAGTCAATAATGACAATCCTTGGCCCTTTGTTTCAAAAGTGAAATAACACAGTTTGAAACATCAAGGTTGTCAATATTGACGATATTCAGCTTCATCTGTGAACAAAAATTGGAAGTGTAATTAATATTTAAATAAGTAAAACAATATTACATACAATTAAATAAATTAAAATTTTACTGAAACTTTATCCAAAGCATTTTGTAGCAAGTTATCTTCCTTTAATTACTTGGCATGCTTAAGGGAAGGCAATTCAGTTCTGGCAATTATGTCCAACTTACTAGACAATTTTGCCGATTGAATCTTGTCTATAGGACGACCTTGCGAGGCATCAATATTTACAGATAACTTGTTGTTCGTTGCAACATTCATGCGTTGTAACTCACAACCTTTAGTTATATCTCTACCTATTTTTTTGATGGCAGTATTAAAACCTAACAACAAATGAATAATGATAAGAAAATATGCATTAAATATGTGAATATATATTTGAGCATAAGTATAGTTATAGGTGTTAAAGATTAAAACACCTGCAGATCCCTCGGTATTAGTTGAGGCAAATGGAGGTTGTTGTTGAGTTGGTTCATTGATGGATGAGGTCAATTGTTGTTGTTGGCTAGGATCTTATTAATGTGGTTGTTGTAGGGAAGGATCTGATTGATGTGGTTGTTGTTGACTAGGGAGAACTTCAATACTTGTCACCTTCTTTCCTTTGTTTCTATCAGGTGTCATTATATTAGATATCTATAACTCAAATATCAACATTAAGCATAAGCATAAGTCAAACATCAATAATCTGCATAAACATAACTCAAACGTTAGCAATCTGCACAAACATAAGTCAAATATCAACATTATGTATAAATATAACTCAAACATCAACATTTCGGATTAACGTAACTTAAATATTAATAATACACGTAAACACAACTCGAACATCAATAATCCGCACAAACATAACTAAAACAACAACATTATGTATTAACATAACTCAAACATCAACAATATGCATAACTGTAACTTAAACATCAACAATCTGTATAAACATAAGTGAAACATCAACATTTCGTATAAACATAACTTAAACATCAACATTCTATATAAACAAAACTCAAACATCAACATTCCGCATTAACATAACTCAAATGTCAACAATATGTATAAGCATAACTCAAACATCAATAATCTGCATAAACATAACTCAAACAGCAACATTTCATATAAACATAACTCAAACATCAACAATAACCATAACCATTGATAAAGCGAACACAAGCAAGCGGGGTTGAATTGTATGTAAAGAAAATTTTGCAAGATATTTTAAATCTTTAAAATCCTTCTTTAAAAAAATGGGTTGATAAATGGAAAGTTCCTGTTAAACTTTGAAAGGAACCTGTTAACGTTTAAAAAGAAAGGATCATGTTAGTTTTCTAAAATACGAAAGAAGTCTATTAATCGAAAGGATCCTATTCATGTTAAAAAAGAAAGGGATCTTTCAATCGATAAGAGCCTGCTAGAGATCAAATAAAAATAAGCCTGTTAATTGATAGGAGTCTATTGACGCTTAAAGCAAAAAGCACCTCTTGCTTTATCGAAACAAAAAAAGCCCATTGAAAAACTAAAAGAGCATCTTGAAAACATAAACTTATAACGTAGAAATTTAAAAGTTACGAAGAGAGAAAGAACGACATAGTAGATTTATGCTGGTTCGACTAATAACCAAACTTACATCCAGTCCCCAAGTATTTAAGTTGAGTGTTTCACTATAAGAATCCGTGTATTAAATTTAACAAGTCTCTTTAAGCTTACAAGTACATATTTTTCAAGGTTATCCAACCTTCCACACTCGAAATGTATAACATGTAACATCCCGTTTCCATATAACGGGTTGAATTATGAAAATTGGTATAAGGGAGATCAATCGGAGAAATTAGGAAAATACATCTCATGCTCATGCATTTGCGAACAGTGATTTTTGCACATGAAAAATTTACTGTACATGCATTCATGACATTTTTCCGGTATATTTGTGAATAAATGGGAATTTTGAAAAATAGGCTTTGAGTATGTAAAAATTGTGTTGGAGAGGACCATTGGGGTTTTCTAATTTTTAGAGAATTATAGGAATTTTTCGGAGTCGTTTCCTGACCCGGAAAATTGTCAAGTGACAGAATAACGGTTTCCCGGTAGAGAAAATGACTGTCCAATGGCACTGGAAACTTAGACATATGAAATTAAGAATTTTTGAATTGAGCCATTG
>JANZXR010024796.1:0-14998 GCA_027575705.1 Erythroxylum echinodendron
GTCAATGCCATAGTAAACACTCCTAACCCGTGCCAAATTACCAATTTACCCCTTCCCATAAGTGAGGGGATGTTACAGGCTGGGCTGGAGACCTAATTGATCATTGATCTGCTACTAGGCACTATTTCTTTTTAGGAACAACTCTAATTTCTTGCCGTAGTAAGAAGCAAACAATTGTCTCTAGCTCAAGCACTGAATCAGAATAGTGAGCCCTAGTTGACACTACCTCTGAGCTTTTATAGTTACGATGGATACTCTAAGACATCGGTGTCACCTTTTCTTCAGCAGTTCCTCTCTTTTGTGATAATGATAATGCTATACAGATTGATCACAATGATGTCTTTCATGACCGAACTAAACACATCAAGATTGATTGTCATCATGTGCGTCATCATGTGCTTCATGGAACTATACAACTTGTCCCAATCTCATCTCAAGTACAGAAGGTTACTTTTTTACCTAATCACATCTGACTTAACTTTTTCAAGATCTTCTCTCCAAACTCAAGTTATCATCTTCAATACCACCTTGAGTTTGAGGGGGTATATTGATGTATATCAACAAATATTCACATAATTTTTATTCAATCATCTATCCCTTGTAATTAGACTTTATTTTCTCCTGAAACCATGTATGTTAATGTTGTGTTGATTGTTACTTTAGTTAAAGATACCTAGAGTGTATAAATAGGTGGATTTACGTCATATTACACATTGAAATGTAGAGAACATTTCCACATTTTCTATTCATTCATTATTCCTACATAGGTTATGCAACATTGAATCCAAAAATAGAGACCATCTATTCTTTAAATTCTCCTACTCAAGGGAGTTATGGAGCTGAATTTAAGTCCTAAAAAATCAATTCTTTAGTGATGATGACTGGGATCAAATAGTTAAGTAGGCCCCAAATGATTACACATAGACAAAGAAGCCTATGAATTATTTAAGATGGCTTTATTTTTTGGCATATATGCTCTTTCTAGGAATGAACAAAATTTTCAATGAAAAAACTTAAGGCAAGTTGATATTCTATCAAAGCACAATAGAATGGATCAGAGGTACCATTATGTTAAACATAAATGTTAGTTTACTTTCAGCAAGTATGATATGAAGATGAACAATGAATTGAATGTATTATACTACTTAGTTGTTGATATCTAGAAAAGAATCTTTAGAGTGATTACACTGACTTAACATGTTTTGTAAGGAACAAATGACACTATTTTATGAAACACTATCTGTTAGACTTGTATAAAGCATTCTAGTTGTAATGAACACCTAGAAATTACTACTATATCTCATTGCTCTATATGGAAAGAACTTAAGATGTCCTTATAATTTATTTGGATAGGAACAATATTTTAGTTATTTGTACTTAACTACTTATCAAATTGACTTGTAAAGGCTTTATGCTTCTTTAATGTCTCCTTTTAGAACTTTTTTCATTAATATTATTCTTTCAAAATTAAAAAAATATACATATATATTAATTTTACAAAGTAATTTAATAAAAAGTAAGAATTATTAAAAGTATAATTTTAATATTATAAATACTAAATGTTTATATATTTTAAAATAATAAAATGTAATAATAATTAACAGTATCTAATATTTATGACTTGATAATTTTTTAGTTTATAATTGATAATTGATCTATACAAATTTCAAAAAAAAAGATTAAATTATATTAACAACTACAAATAATTTGATATATGTGAATTAAATATATAATTTTAACATTTTAAAATAATCAAATTGCACTTATTTCAAAATAATTAAGATTTATTATATTATAAATTAACTTTGATTCTAAAATTAAATATATTATCTTAAAATTAATATTAATTAATTCTATATATTTTTTAAGTTAGAGTTCACATATCAAAATTTAATCATTCTTTATGTATATAATATCTCACTCTTTTTCTTTTGAAAGTTAAAGGAGAATGGATTTACTATAGTAAAACTATGTACAATATTACGAGGATGTCCCATAGAGAAAACCAAAGCTATATTACAAGGTTAATATTTAATTTTCACTACCTAATTGCCTAGCATATGGATATAAATTCCAACGTGATTTCTTTCTCGATGAAAGAAGTTGTGAAACATCTTTAGCAATGGTGAGAGCATGTATATCATTGACGGTGAATGCATCAAGAAGGTATTTGTTGGTTTCTTCTTGTTTGACAACCTATGATTTCGCTCCTTCCATAGATTGTAGAATGTGATGGTGTAGAGTGATTGAAGTAGTAAGTCATCTTGCTTGATACTTTTGGAGGTATTGACAACCTAATGTACCATGGTGGTCTAGTCATAAGAATTTTATAAATTAGTTGACTTCATACGATTTTGGAATAAAAGCAACGGTAGAATAAATGATCCATACTCTCAGCTGATAGCTTACATAGTACACAAAGAGGGTCATAACATCCAAACCATGCATCTTTTGTGCTTAGACAATTTTTAATGGCTACCTAAGTAATCATGGATGCTCAGGGACTAAGCGCCTTCTTCCAAAGGAGAGTAGACCATGGAACTTGCTAATGTAAAACTTGGATTATGCGATATCTGGATTTATTAGTGAAGGCGTCTGCAGTGTTGAGTTTCCAAGTAATCTGATTTGCATGTTAGTTGTGACTAAGTGGTGGGAAATATTAGGAAAGTTAGTGAAATCCTCTGAAGGTATTAGATCAATGCCCTCTAGAGATGAGTGATGTGACTCTAGTAGTAAGAGGTAGTCGGCTGTGAAGGTTAGTTAATTTAGCTCTCTGTATAAGTGGACTGAAAATTGTCCAATTGTCATACCATAGCTAGATGTTTTGGTCATTCCCTATAATATGAATGATCCAGGGATAAACGAAGCCTCATATTTTTAGCATGTGATTAAATTCCAGGAACAACCCGTGTGCTCTGGCAGCTGCTAGAAAATTTGAGAGTGTAAGTAGTTTTCATGAATCCATTTTATCCAAATGGCTTGTTTATCAACGTGTAATCTTCATATCTTTTTGCAAAGGTGGGCCTATTGCATAAGGGTATTAAAGAGGATACCCAATCAACCATATTTTTTTGGAAGTGTTACCTCTTCCCACTTAACTTTGGCTTTCTTAGCATTTTTAGTGGACCTAGACCAAAGGAAGGTTGTGATGGTCTGATCAAGCTCTTTCACTATCCTTTTGGGTAATATCAAATGACTAGTCTAGTGAGTGTGTAAATTGATAAGTATAGAAATGATCAAAATGACTTTAGTAGCCATGAAGAGAAATCAATTTTTCCAAGCTGGGATTTTGGATCATTATTTCTTAAAAAGAGGGAGGCAGTCATTTTAGGTGAGTTTGGTATGAGAAATAGGCACTCCCAGGTATTTAAACGTGAGGGTATGCAACTTCATTCCAATATCACAAGGAAGTTTGGTGGGGTGGGGAATGTCTAAAGAATAGTATAAATTGCTTTTTTAAAGGTTGATTTGCAGGCCAAATATAGTGGAGAATCTATTTAGAATGTTTTTAAGGATGTAGATTGAAAATAGATCAACCTCAGATAGTAGTAAAAGATCGTCGACAAACATTAAATGAGTGAGTTAGAGTTGACGATAGTGAAGATGATAAGAGAACCTTCCATTATAAGCAATCAACTATGTAAGCATTTATTGGAGGCCTTCTATAACTAAAATGAATAAGTATGGAAAAAGTGGATCTCCCTGTCAGATTGCTTGAGCGCATGATAGAGGTTGAGTAGGAGTTCCATTGACAAGAATGCTCACAGAAGAGGTCTAAAGGCACATTTTAATCCAAGCCATGAACCATCGAGAAAATTATAGAGCATCTATATAAACGAGAATAAAAGGCCAATTGATCATATCAGAGGCTTTATAGAAGTCAAATTTCTAAATACAAATCTTTAAATGTTTCTTTGATTGATAATCTGAAGGCACATTTTATTCCAAGCCATGAATTGAGGAGGAAATTCTAGAGCATCCATACAAACGAGAATAAAAGCCAATTGATCATATCAAAGGCTTCATAGAAGTCAATTTTCCAAATGTAAATCTTTAAATGTTTACTTGATTGATAATCTTTGAGAAGCTACTGTATAAACATGATGTTGTCCCCTTAAGATCTCCTTTTCAAGAATGCACTTTGAGTATGGCATACAATTTTCATTAAAGCTTGCTTCAGACAACTGACCAGACACCTTGATAAGACCTTATAAACAACAGTGTAGTATGAAATAGGTCTATAGTCTGCTATAGAGGAAGGAGTTGGCTTCTTGGGCACAAGAAAAATGTAATTGTGATTAACTTCTAGCAGCAGCTCACATACAACCAAAGATTCCATAATAGCTTGTGTGGAAAGGGGGCTAGTAATGTTCCAAGTTTGTTGGAAGAATTGAGTAGTGAAGCTGTCAGGACCTGGTGCTTTGGTGGGATTTAAAGAGAACACAACCCCTTTAATGTCATGTTCTGAAAAAGAGTAGTTAGAAGGTCTTTCATAGCCTGAGAGGAGGGGTGGTAAAATATCTGGTGTTATCAGGAAGGGGGTTGGTACGTTAAGGGTCACTAAAAAGTAAGGAAAAATAGTCCTTTGTGATATGTACTGGATCATATTGAGAGGAGTAGAGGACCCTAGATATATCTTAAAGCTCCACAATTCTGTTGCAATTTTAGGTTGCTAGTATTGAAGTATGAAAGTATTTAGTGTTTTGATCCACTTCTGTAAGCCATTGGGCTCGAACTTTTTTGGAGTAGGATGGACAAATGTAATGAAAGAGCTTATTGATATTCAGTAGTTCTTTATAATAGAGTCACGCAATTGAGAGTTGTGGGGGTTCTGTTAACACACATCTTGTGCCTTCTAAAGCTTAATTTTGGCATTTTGGACTAAGTGAAGACTAACTAAAAAGAAGGATTTAAGAGCTACTTTGACCTTTCTAAGTTTTAGCATGAGTTGATAGGAGTAATAACCCTCAATAGGGTGTTGCCAATAGTCACAAATTAGACCCAAAAAGCCAACTTGTTTGGTGAGTCAGTTGAAAAATCAAAAACGAACTCTTCTTGTGTCAGGAAGATTGAGATTATGAATAAGGATGTAAGAATGATCTGATATAAGTGAATCCCCAAAGTAAGCAAATGATTGAGAATCTGTCGTCAATCAGAAGCGATTAATCAAAACTCTATCTAGTTTTCATCTAATAAGGTAAGAATTTTTCTATTTATTATACCAAGTAAGAAGCCTACCATTGTAGTGAAAATTTGTTAGGTGAACTCTCTGCAAAAAAGATTTCAGTTCTCTTCCATTGACTGTTTGGAGTCCTCTGCCACCTTCAGTTTCAGAGGTATTTTTAATACAGTTGAAATCACCAAGCGCAAGCCAAGGGACTGAGGTAGTTCTATCTAGTTGTTATAAATTGTTCCATAACTCTACTTATTGGAATTGAAAATTGGAAGTGTAAATGATATAGAGTGTGAACCTTGTGGTAGTACTAGCAAAAAGGTAAGATAGATGTTGATTGCAGGTTCCTATATGATAAGTTTTAATATTTTTAAAACTCGATATTTCTGCAAATGCACAGGTCGTTCACATAGTACTTAAGATATCAATCCCACGAACAGGGTTAATCTAATCCTGAAATCTAAGGCTTCACTAAATTTCACATTAACTCAAAATAAACAACTAATGTAGAAATTAACGAATCAAACAATCAATATCCAAAATTGAACTCATAAAATATAAACAAAATAGCAATTTTGCACAGCCCAATCCAAAATCAACCTAGAAACTACCAATTGAGAGAAAGGGGGTTTTAATCTGAAATTAATGAAAATCTAATCAATTATTGAATTATCGGGTCTAGACTATCCTAGGGTGGATTACTCTCTCTCGACTTATAATCTTTAACCTTAATTTGTAGTCCCTAATTTAAATTATGGAATTGTAATCTCTCAATTTCCAATTTATCCAAAACCTAAATTAGTTCTAAATTGTATAATAACATACTAGAAACTTATACTCGATCTCTCGTTACACGATTTTACTGGTTTGATTCAATTCTTATCTATCAAACTACCTAACTCTCGTTAGCCCAATTTGATGATATTCACTCGGTTTACTCTCTCAGTTTATTACCAAATTATTAAGGATAAATATTAAATCATAAATAACTTAATGAAAACACAATAAATCAAACTTCATTAATCTCAAGAATCAAAATCCCGAAGGTACGTTTAGACAAATTCGACATCCAGTGAAAACTATTCTCAACATTTATCCCAATTCTATACATCAATAAAATTGAAATTAAAATGGAAAATACTATCAGAACAGACTCATAGAGGCAACAGCTGCGGGAAACCACCTGTTCTGGGAAGTACTTCGTATTAAGCTTCTTCTCCATGTCTCTCTTCTTTCGTCTCCTTCCTCAAATCCCTCGATATGCTCTCTAGGGGGAATTGGCTTATGCAAAAAGGCTTCAAAGGCTACTTGTTCTATTCTTTAATGTTCTATTTATATCTTGGAAGCCCTATGGTTGATTCGGGGTCTAAACGGTTAAAAAAATCCTGCAAAACTTGACAGTTTCTGTTATTTTCGTGTCTGCCCAACGTAGGCCAAGACTATGGTCCTACCTGGTATGATTGTGGCTAGTGCCTAACCCTCTCTGTCACGATCGTGACCCAAAGTGGACAATCATGGTCTAGTTCAGAGCTCTCTGTCACGATCGTGACCAAAATGGCATGATCGTAGCCTGGGTCTTATTGACTCGCCTTTTTCTATCACGATCGTGGCCTATTGTAATGATCTTGGGCCATGGTTTTATCCTAAAACTCTTCGAAACTTCTCTGTTCTTTGCCGTTTACCTTGAAACACTAATAAACAGATCAAGGTACCTTAAAAACATAACATTTAAGCTCAAAGACTCATACTAACCTATAAAAACACTTAAACACATAAATTAACACAATTAAAACATAAATACACACTTAACAATGAAATTAACACTAGACACATAACAAATTAAACCCTAAAACATAATGAAAATCATATCAATAACCCCAAACTTAAATGTTTGCTTGTCCTTAAGTAAACAAAACAACAAACACATACTCAACACACAACACACAATACAATAATGAGAAAATGGCTTCAACTTCATGAAATAAATTTAATCTTAAACAGGACCATACAAGTTACATCTAATCATTAACATGCAAAATCTGAGTCTAGGAGCTTTGAACGAAAAATACAAATTAATCGAGATCTAAGTATTAATTTATTTACCCTTTTTAATTGTACACGCACATTAATAATTCTTTGGTCATTCATATCCAGTAATTGTTCCTAAGTATATTTTCATGAAAGCTCAAACTTATTATAAGTCCGGTAGGTTTTTATTAAGAACACTTGTTTTTTCATTTATTTATTTAAGCAAGTACTTAGTCTTTTACTCAGAGGCAAACATTGGTGATGAATGTCGATCCGGTTACTTGACTAAGTCATTTTTATTAAACAGCTTGGCTGAAACGTCATTATAGCTTTTTGACACAAAGGCACACATTTGTGAAGCATGTCAATCCAGTTACTCAGCTAGATCACGTTTTCAACTGGCTACTAGCTCTATTCATAACTTGAAGGTCAGAAGAATAGTGACTTATTTAACATATTTTTTTTATTTTATTTCCTACCTTGTTGTTTAAGCTACTCATTTCTATAAAAAAATACTAGTTACGCTAGTTAAGTTAAAAGGCCTCAAATTATGAATGAATGTGACAACCTAGAGGGTGCTAAATTTACAATAAATCCTAATTAAGCTGTATATTTATCCAGAGATCCCTAATTCACTAATTGTGTGGGCTAATGATTATTCACAACCTATTTGACTATGTTCAAAACTAAAAAACTTTCACTTGATTTAAGACGTTGACACATTCAAACAATTCACACCATGCAACCTAAACAAACTATCATACAAAATGCCAATTTCACACTTAAAGTAAAAATACATAACCCTCTCTATACTTGAACAACACATTGTCCTCAATGTGAGAAAGGTACACAAACACACTAGGGTAAATAAAACACAATATATGAAAAATATAAGGATAAAATACTAACAAAAATAAAAAAGAAAAGGTTTACAACACGAAACCGCTTATGATGATTGAGGTGGTGATGAAGATAATGTTAAGACCAAATCCGCTTAACATCGAGAGTACTTCCCTATCTTATAAGTGATTCGAAAGAGCAAAATAATTAGCAATCCAAACTGTTCCAATTCATTCAAAAATTTTTAGGAATTTAAAATAAACCTAGCTACACAACAATTTAAATCTAACTACTAAACATGCTAATTTATGGTCATTAACTTAACCTTCATCCTTTAAAACTCAGTTAGGATCAACTATAAGCGGCTTGCTTCCACCCTTTTCGTTTAACATCAATTTTGTAGCCTGTGGATAAGCTACAAATTGCAAAATGATTTGAAGGACAATATTGATAAAATTATAAAAACCAATTAATTTCATTAATAAAAACCAATTAATTTCATTAATGTCCTTTTCACTAACAAATTGTCAACAAAATAAGGAATAATGAAACTCCCTAAATCATTATTAAGTTTACCAATTTGTTTGGTAAAAGGGCGAACTGCTCTTGTTCTTCCTTAGTCACTCCCTTTTCTTCTTCTTCTTTTGCTTCATGAACAGAGACTTTCATAGCTTTTTCAAAATCGATGTCCATTGTCAACTGTTCTTCATCCTCATGCTCTTTTGAAGACTCGACATCATCAACTCTTATGAATGGTATTCTCGGTAGGTAAGGCATAGGAGGGTCATAGGGAGGGTCCTCATTCTTTTCTTCATCCTTTTTTTGCTTCTCTTAGTCTTCTACAGAGTAGGTTTCAGCTGATTGATCTATTAGTTCTCCTAACTCTTTCCCACTCCTAAGTGTGATAGCCTTAACTTGCTCTCTTGGATATACTTCTGTGTTGCTTGAAAAAATTCCCTCACTTTTTGTAGATAACACATCAGCAAGCTATTCCATTTGAACCTCTAGGCTGAGAATAGAAGAGGCATGAGTCCCTGTTACTTGGTCAATAAGCTCTTCTAACCTCTTCTAGGCCTCATCCATACTTATGAGTTTTTCCATGATCTTGTCTAGTTTGGAATCATAGTCAATGTATTTATCCTGTTGATATCTATGTGACCCTTAATTTTTAAACTGAATCTCAGTATTGTTAGATTAATGAAAATTTGGGTGATTATGCCACCCCGACTGGTATAGGTTGGAATAAAGATTGTTATCTCCCCGAACAACATGTGCTTCATTAAAGTTGAATTACTCCACGTTGTTGTTTTCATCTAAGAAGCGATCAGCTACAATATAACTCTTTTGTCCACATGACTCATATTCATGCTGCATTATTGTGACTGAAGAGGAAGAGTTGGTTTTTAAGTTGTTCAATTGCTTGGTTAGGTTGTCAATCTCAGCCTGCAATGTTGTCATTGAGTTTGTAGCAACAACCATTCCTCTTGGGTCCCAAAAGGTTGACTGCTTTCTACTTTGTTTGGATGTCTAAAGAAAACTAGTGTATACCATATCTTCCAACAGATCGTGTGCTGCTTCAACTGTTTTCCTCATTAATGATCCCCTAGTAGCTGCATCTATGGTGCTCTTTTTGAGTGGATTAACTCCAGTGTAGAAGGTTTGGAATAAGAATTCGTTGGGTAGGTCATAATGAGGATAGCTCCTTTGCAACTCCTTATACCACTCCCATGCTTCATATAAAGACTCCCGGTCATTTTGCTGGAAATTGATAATTTTCTCTTTGAGTCTTATTGTCATGTTTAGATGGCAATACTTATCTAAAAAACTCGCACCAACTACTTCCAAGTTGAGATGTTGGCTAGGTGGAGAGAATTCCACCAGGCCTTGGCTTGATCCCTAAGTGTAAAGGGAAAGAGCCTACTCTTAATAGCATCCTCCGACATCCCAATATATTGAAAGGTATTGAAAATTTCTAAGAAATTAGCTAAATGAGTATTGGGATCCTCATTGGCTAATCCATATAATTGTACGTTGGTTTGCAATATGTTTAGCAGTGATGGTTTGATTTCAAACATATTTGCTTGCACCAGTGGTCACATAATCCCATGATGATAGGCATTGAGCTGTGGCTTCTTAACATCTATAAGGGTCCATCGCTCTCCATGATGTATTTCCTCCACCATCGTTCTTTCCATCTCTTTTTAGCGTTCAACTATTAAGATTCCCCATTGTTGTGATATCCAAGTTGATGTGTCATCAACTTTATGCCCAGTTTTTTTTAAACACAAAAGATAGTGAAAAACCTTAGAATAAAGAACTAAACTAATCATCTCCCCAGCAACGGTGCCAAAAACTTAATCAAGGTGTTACGCTATGAAAAATGTTAATATTTATAACCTCGATATTTCTACAAGCGCACATGTCGTTTGCGTAGCACCTAAGATATCGATCCCACGAAGAGGGTTTAATCTAATCCTAAAATCTAAGGCTTGACTAAATTTCACAATAACTAAGGGGGTTTAATCGGAATTTAATAAAAATTAATCAATTATCGAATTATCGAATTATCGGGTCTAGACGGTCCCAAGGTGGATTACTCTCTCTCGAGTTACAATCTTTAACCCTAATTTATAATTCCTAATTTAATTATGGAATTGTAATCTCTCGATTTTCAATTTATCCAAAACCTAAATTTGTCTAATAACCTACTGGAAACCTATGCTCGATCTTTGGTTGCATACTTTACTGGTTTGATTCAATTATTATCTATCAAACTACCTAACTCTCGTTGGCCCAATTTGATGATATTCACTTGGTTCACCCTGTCAGTTTATTACCGAATTATTAAGCACAACTATTAAATCACAAATAACTCAATGAAAATAAAATAAATCAAATTTTATTAATCTTAAGAATCAAAATCTCGAATGTGAGTTTAGACAAAATCGACATTCAATGACAACTATTCTCAACATTTATCCTAATTTTATACATTAATAAAATTGAAACAAAAACAAAAAATACTATCTAAATGGACTGGTGGAGATACTGACTGCAGGAAACCACCTGTTTCAGTAAGTACTTCACGTCAAGCTTCTTCTCCGTATCTCTTTTCCTTCGTCTCCTTCATCAAATCTTTCGATATGCCCTCTAGAGTTTTGGAATTAACTTAATGTTCTATTTATATCTTGGAAGCCTGAAGGTTGATTCAAGGTCAAAACAGTTCGAAAAGTACTACAAAACTTGATGGTTTCAGCTGTTTTTGTGTCTGCCGATGCAGGCCACGATCGTGGCCCTATCTGCCGCGATCGTGGCCAGCGCCTAACCATCTCTGTCACGATTGTGGCCCAAAGTGCACGATTGTGGCCTAGTTCAGAGCTCTCTGTCATAATCGTGACCAAAATGACACGATCGTGGCCTGGGTCCTATTGGCTCACCTTTTTCTGTCACGATCATGGCCTATTGTGCCATGATCTTGGGCCATAGTTATAGCCTGAAACTCTTTGAAGCTTCTCTATTCCTCACTGTTTACCCTGAAACACCAACAAACATATTAAGGCATCTCAAAAACATAATATTTAAGCTCAAAGACTCATACTAACCTATAAAAACACTTAAACACTTAAACTAACACAATTAAAACATAAATATACACTCAAAACTCAAATTAACACTAAATACATAACTAATTAAACCCTAAAACATAATGCAAATCATAACTACCAGATGTAAATTTAGTCACTTTCACCAAGCATTTGGACTGAAACCCTGGGAGCGTGATAAAAGCGAAGGATTTGGCCACGGTAGTGAGAAGATTAATTAGAATAACAAACCAATCTTGACCCAAAAACTTAGAGACCTTATGGAGTTAGGAATCTTTAACTTTAGTTTCTAGTAACCCAACTATACGAGTTTTATGTTCCAAAATGACATCCTTGACTATATCTTGCTTATGAGGGCCGTTAAACCCTCGGACGTTCCAAACAAGGATCATGAGAGTAGGGGCTGAATCCCCATTTAAAGTGTTCGTACTCCTCTTTCTAGAAAATTTTCTACAGATTTTGCTTTTGGAAGGCAATATAGAGTCACAAACATCTTCCCGTGCCCCTACGTTGCAGCAAGTGGCCGAAGTGTGGGTAGGTGCTGATGGCTCTGAGCAGGAATGAGTTAGTTGTTCAGTTGCACATACAGGTAATGTATAATTTTGTAGAGTGTCAGTGCAGTAGAGAAGCAAGTTCCCAGCATGCAAGGACATCATGCCACCCAGTTTTGAAGAGCTTACCAATAGGTTTCTAGTGCTTATTTGTAGGGGATGGCTTCCAAGGAAAGGAGATAGGTACCTCCACACTGTGAAGCTCTCCACTACCATCTAGCTTCTAGATGGGAATTTTGTCTAGTAATGCTGAGTTTCGGCTCCCTTAAATGCATATTTTGGCATTACAAATTCGTTCCATGTTGGCAGCTTGTGAATTCATACAACAAAGTTTACTAATAAAACTCGCTAGGTAACCAAGTTCCTCAATGGTCTAGAGTTCAAGGGGAATGCTATGAAAATGTACCCATATAGGGAAAACATCAATATTGCCCCGGTCATAGTCTACACTTAGCTGCCATTTTTTTAAGAAGAGTGGTTGCCCACCCATATGTCATGGTCTAGATTCCATAACGTGTAGCAGCTACTGCTCGAACGAAAACAAACAAAAAGTTACCATCTTCCATCAACAGCGGTTTCTTAAGACCCTTGCTTCTCCAGCGAGCATCAACCCAATCTTTGACCATTAGAAACACTGGTCGTTTAGACTAAAAATAACTAACTAGAGATGAAGACCAGACCATGGTTTCAGTCTAGAGCAACTCTTTTGGAGGAGAAAGAACTCCATCCTTAAGTATGTTCGGATAGTATTTGAGTTTACCTTTATGATGTTGGATGTTTAATTTATTCATCTAAGCCCCTTGAGTTTGTGGAGATTCGTCGGCACGGACTGGTGGATCTTGTTAGTTTTAGGAGATTATATCGATCCCTTAGTTTTAGGGATTGTGAATTGATTTGATTTACATGTATAGTTACCTTATATAGGTTGATGTCTATCTATATTCTAACACCTAATCTATATATGTACATTGTACAGTGCAATACAAAAACACCCAGAAAATTTCCCAAATATCTTATGTCCACTATTCGTTTATTCTTCATGGTATCAGAGCCTGTTTCAATCCTGGAGTAGGATTTGAATCAAGGCCATCATCACTTACCTATACCAATCTCAACCACAATGGCGGGGGATGAAGGTAGCCTCGTCAATCCAGCCAGTACTGATACACTAGCCAACCAACTGGCAGCGTTATTGCAGAACCTGCCACAGTCAACCAATCAGCAAACAACTTCAATTCCACAAACAGTCACATTATCAGTAAAATTAAACCAAACCAATTACTCCCTGTGGGCACGTCTCATGAAGATGGAAATTGGGGGTAGGGGCAAACTCAGTCATATTACAGGAGTTCTAGGGGCACCTGCAAGAGAAGCAGCCGAATACACACAATGGGAGCAGAATGATTTGATAGTCTGCTCCTGGATGCTCGATAACATGGAGCAAGATCTAGTGGTGAATTATGCGGAATATCCAATAGCAAAGGACTTGTGGAAGGGCCTTGCCGCAACTTACAGTCAAGGCAGAGAAGGAGTACAGATATTTGATCTCACAGTCAAGGCAAAGAGCCTCAAGAAGGGAACAGATTCAATTGAACATTATTATTCCAATCTCTAAAGGATTTGGAGGAAAATCGAGACCCGACAGCCGAACCTGATGGTGTGCACAGAGGACATCACTACTTTCAACCGTCTTCGGTCCGAAACCAGACTGTACCAGTTCTTGACAGGAGTCGGAGAAGAATTTGATTCAGAAAAAAGGGATCTCTTGAAAGAGGACCCATTACCATCAGTCAAAACAGCATATGCTGTTATTAGAAAAGAAAGGGACCGACGCAGCATAATGGGGGCTGACAAGGGGGAGCCATCATCGATTACAGTCTCAGGCATCGAAGCCGGATTTGAGGTCGGTGTTAACCCCAAATCCAGATGGAACTCAAGAACTTAAGTAGGCTCAACAAAAAATAGAGAAATCGGAAAAGGGTATGCTACCAAACCTCGTTCAGAAATGCCGAAGGGACCAAAGTCATCATCGAGAGATAGCAACATCGACTAGAGAAAAATCCGGTGTAGACACTGCGGCAAACTCAGGCACAGTAGAGAAGAGTGCTTCCAGTTGATCAGATTCCCAGAAGGTTGGCGAAGCCAACGCCGAGAAGGACTGGCGGGCAATGCAAATGGAGCGGCGGTAATAACCGGAGGCAGCAATGAAGGAGCGGCCATCAAAACCAATCAGAAAAGCAAAGAAGGATCTGGAGTAGGTTAGCCGCCGTTGGAGAAACAAGGAAAGTGGAGAATGATAGTTATAAAGGTAGTGAATTAGGGTTTGGGAAATTACATCCCAAACCCTCTATTTCAAACATTGTCCCTAGAAGTATTGAAAGTTGTAAAATTAACCCCCAATTTGTTAGTAGCTGTGAAATTAAGCAGGGATAGGCATGTGTTGCTTAGGATTTGGAGAATGACAAAAATGTACAGTGGCTCTTTAACTGTGGGGATACCGATACGATGACGTTTGACCCTCGAGATTTGGTCACGTCATCTGTGCCTACTAAGACATCCATTCAGAGTGCTAATGGGGGTCTCTCTCTGGTTCACGGGGCCGAGACAATAGAACTTTCTCCGTCTTTGAAACTTACGGATTGCTTATATGTTCGCAGTTTGTCCTGTAAATTGTTATCTATCAGTCATGTTATCAAGGAATTAGACTGTATTGTGTTGATGGCCTCTACTTTTTGTCTCTTACAGGATATTCAGTCGGGGAAGGTGATTGGGCGTGGCACTGAACGTGGAGGGTTATACTACGT
>JANZXR010024885.1:0-14992 GCA_027575705.1 Erythroxylum echinodendron
TGGGGAATTTGAGCAAAAAGGTACTTCTAACACCCAAGCTACTTCTAGTAAACATTCAACTATAAAATGTTTTAAATATTTGGGTACTGTCCATATTGCTTCTCAATGCCCTAATAGAAAAGTGATGTATATGAGGGATAATGGAGTTATTGATTCTGAGGATAGTGATGTTGATGATTTGCTATGTGATAGTGATTGTGATATAATGATGAATGTGTGGAAAGAGTTGTCACAGGAGAAGCACTTGTAGTTAGGAGGGTGTTAAGTGCTAGAGTTATAGATGAGATTTTGGATCACAGGGAGAACCTATTCCATTCAAGGTGTTTGGTGGGTGGAAAGGTGTGTAACTTGATCATAGATGGGGCTAGTCGTACCAATGGGGCTAGTCGAACTATGGTGGAGAAATTGGGCTTGACATGTAGGAAACATCTGGAGCCATATAATTTACAATAGTTTAATGATAGTGCGGATGTGAAGGTGACTAGACAGGTAGTAGTGCCATTTTCTATAGGGAGATATGAGGATGAAGTGTTGAGTGATGTGATACCTATGGAGGTAGGACATTTACTATTAGGGAGGCCTTAGCAATTTGATAGGCAAGTATCACATGATGGGTACACAAATAAGTACTCATTCAAGTTCACGGACAACATCTTCACGTTATTACCTTTATCACCTCATGAGATCTACCTGGACCAAGTTAAAGCTTTGCAAAGAGAGGAGGGTTTGGGTAGTGAGATAAAGAAAAATGATAAGAGAAAAGAGCCCCAAAAGAAAAAAGAGATTAACCTAATAGGGAGTGACTGCACAGGTGAGGAAAAGAATGTGGGATGTGCAGGAGAGAAAATTTCAGGGAGAGAAAAGAATAGTGAAAAAAAAGAGAAAAGAGTGAGTTTGTATGCTAGAAGAAAAGACATGAGGAGAGCAACTGGAGAGAAGAAAGTATTTGTGATAGTTAGGTATAGAGAGTGTTTAGTTTCTGAAACTAACCTTTTGATTCTTTGCCTAGTGTATTTTCATCTCTTTTGCAGAATTATTTAGATGTCTTTCCTAAGGAGATGCCCAAAGGACTGCCACCCTTGAGAGGTATAGAGCACCAGATAGACTTTGTACCCGGAACTCAGATTCCTAATCGCCCAGCTTATAGGAGCAATCCTGAGGAGACAAAGGAACTTCAAAAGTAAGTAGATGAGCTACTAGAGAAAGGATATGTGAGGGAGAGCTTAAGCCCTTGTGTTGTGCCTGTATTACTGGTGCCAAAGAAAGATGGAACCTGGAGGATGTGTTTGGACTGTAAAGCTGTGAATAAAATTACTGTAAAGTATCACCATCCTATTCCTAGGTTAGATGATATGCTTGATAAATTGCATGGTGCATGTATCTTTACAAAGATTGAATTGAAAAGTGGATACCACCAGATTAGAATGAAACCATGAGATGAATAGAAAACTGATTTTAAAACTAAATATAGGTTGTATGAGTGGCTAGTTATGCCATTTGGTTTAACTAATGCACCCAACACTTTTATGAGGTTGATGAATCATGTCTTGCGTGAATTTCTTGGTAGATTTGTGGTTGTTTATTTTGATGACATCTTGATATATAGCACTAATCTTGATGAGCATGTCATGTATGTGAGGTGTGTCTTGGATGTTTTGAGATAGGAGAAATTGTATGCGAACCTTAAGAAGTGTACATTTTGCATTGATAGACTTGTATTCTTAGGGTTTGTAGTCGGTGCTCAGGGAGTAGAGGTTGATAGTGAGAAGGTGAAGGCTATTCGAGAGTGGCCAATGCCTAAGAGCGTTAGTGAGGTGAGGAGTTTTCATAGAATTGCTAGTTTTTACAAGAGATTTGTGAAGGATTTTTCTACTATTGCTGCTCCGTTAACTGAAATAGTCAAGAAGGAGAAAGGGTTTACATGGGGTAAGGAACAGGAACATGCATTTTTTGAGTTAAAGGATAAGTTGTGTTCTGCTCCTATTCTTTGTTTAGCTGATTTTGAGAAAGCTTTTAAGGTTGAGTGTGATACTTCTGGGATTGGTATAGGTGCTGTGCTTTTGCAGGAAAATAAACAGGTTGCATATTTCAGTGAAAAGTTTAGTGGTGCACAACTCAATTAACCAACTTATGGCAAGGAGCTGTATGTTATGGTGAGAGCACTGGAGGTGTGGTGACATTATCTTCAGCCTAGGGAGTTTGTCATTCAGATGGATCATGAGCCCTTAAAGCACTTGAAAGGACAAGGCCAGTTGATCAAGAGATATGCCACTTGGTGGAGTTTCTGGAGACCTTTCCATATGTGCTTTGCTACAAGCAAGGGAAGGAGAATATGCTAGCAGATGCATTATCTAGGAGGTACACTTTACTTTCTGCTCTGAGTTCTAAACTTTTGGATTTTAAGCAGCTTAAGGACTTGTATGCTTCAGATGTTGACTTTTCTACTATTTATTCTGCTTATGAGCATGCTGCATTTCAGAAATTCTATAGGCGTGATGGCTATTTTTTTGAGGTAGTCAATTGTGTGTGCCTAATTGTTCTATGCGTGCTTTATTTGTCCATAAGGCCCATAGTGGTGGATTAATGGGTCATTTTGGGGTTGCTAAGACTTTGTATGAACATTTTTATTGGCTAGGAATGCGTAGGGATGTTGAACGTGTATGTGCCAAATTTATTGCATGTAGATAGGCAAAATCCATTGTCAAACCTCATAGATTGTATACTCCTTTACCTGTGCCTATTGAATCGTGGGTTGATATTTCTATGGACTTTGTTTTGGGCTTGCCTAAGGTAAAAAGGGATTTTGATAGCATCTTTGTTGTGGTTGATCGATTAAGTAAGATAGCGCATTTCATTGCATGTCATAAGACTAATGATGCTGTGCATGTTGCTGACTTATTTTTCAGAGAAGTTGTTAGATTGCAAGGCATTCCTAGGTCTATTGTGTCTGACAGGGATACTAAGTTTTTGAGCCATTTTTGGAAAGTGTTGTAGGGCAAGTTAGGTACAAAATTACTCTATTCTACTACTTGCCATCCACAGATAGATGAACAGATTGAGGTAGTTAATAGGACCTTGGGTACCTTGTTGCGTGCTATAGTGGGTAAGAATTTGAAAACTTGGGGAGAATGTTTGCCATTTATTAAATTTGCATATAATAGAAGTGTGCATTCTACCACAGTTTTTTCACCTTTTGAGCTTATCTATGGTTTTAATCCTTTGAATGTTTTGGATTTAGTGCCTTTACCTTTGCATGAGATGTCTAGTACAGATGGCAAGAGGAAAGCTGAGATAGTTAAGGAGTTGCTCATGCAAGACAGCATATTGAGCAGAGAAACAAGGTATATGCAAAGCAAGCCAACAACGGGAAAAAACGATGACCTTAACCTGGAGATTAGGTTTGGGTGCATCTGAGGAAGGAGAGGTTTCCTACCGAGAGGAAATCCAAGTTGGATCTTAGGGTGATGGTCCATTCCAGGTGTTGGCGCAGATCAATGACAACGCTTATAAAATTGATCTTCCAGGTAAGTATAATGTATCTGCTACTTTTAATGTTGCTGATCTTTCTCCTTTTGATATGGATTCAGATTCGAGGACGAATCTTCTTAAGGAGGGAGGGACTAATGTGAGCGGGACCATAGACCATCGAGCAGGACCAGGCAGAGAGCTAGCCATGCCAGAAGGGCCCATGACCAAAGCTAGGACCAAGAGGCTTAAAGAGGCTCTTTATATGTATGTAGGCTTTTATCTTGAGAGGATGGCGAGCTCCAAGCCTATTGAAGGTGAGTTTAATGGAATTGAGCCCAAACTAATCCATTTAACTTAAATCCTTGGACCAGATACACTTGGAGCTTAAAGACAAGAAGATTTGAGCTATTTTAATGCTTCATCACTTAAGCCCAAAAGCATAAGGATCCAGTAGTGGCGCAATACATCATACCTATTTATTTAGTTTTTGGACTTTGTTTCTTTGGACTTCCATATATTTTAGCCCAAACTTTTATTATTTAACCTAGGTATAATTATGTGTTTTTAGGTCAAAATTTTCTGAACTTTTTAGATTATAATTGTTGAAAAAGTCGTCGGCTTCAATAGGGAGAAATATTATTCTCTTGTTCTTGTTACTTTTCAAACCATCTTTTACTTTTCAATTGCTTCCCCAATTGTGACGTTTCGATTGTTCGTTTCTCTAGGTTTTATTTTGATCATCGGAATTGTTTGGAACAAGTTTCTAAGAGGTGTCATAGAAATCAAACCTTGCGTATCCTTATTTTTTTCTTGTTTGTTGAATTCAAAGTTTTCATCCTTCTTAATTCCTCAAGATCGAAAACACACTAAAACAAAACACCCATCGAAAACTCCATCAAATAGTCATCAATCCTTCCACGATGCGCGTTGAGAGGGTAGAGTGGATGGGCTTGGCACATGTAAACAACTATGCATATAGTTATAGAACACAAAAGAACTTGAAGGTACTACTCTAATTTCAACATTCTGATCAAAACATTTATAGATGATCCTTAAATATTGGAACTGGATAAACTACCCGATAATAAGTATCCATGAAAGAAACACTTCAGCTTCAGACATGAATTACGTGGGAAAGAAAAAGAGGTTCATACAAAACTAGGGGGAGGGAGGAAATAACATGGAATATTGTTTCTAACCTTATAGTTCATGTTCTGTGTTTGATAATCCTATGTTGGAAGATGATAACAGGCTGTGATTCATCTGTATGTCGATCTGTAAGTGTACAGTTGTTTGATTCTGATTTGAATGATAGAAAAAGAAAAAGAAAAAGAGCAGAAGAGAAACTTGAGATTTTTTTAACTTTGTTTACTCTTTGAACTCTTCTTCTTCATCCTTATCCAGACTTTAATGGATATATTAGAGAGAAAAACAAACCCAGTGGGAAGGAAAACAGGGGAAGGTCTTAATGCGTGTGTGTGTGTGTGTGTGTGTGTGTGTGTGCATGCTTGTGTATATGCACAAAATAAATATGCATATTGGTGGCTTTGCTTATTATGGACCTGTAATAAACAATTTGATTTCTGTTAGTGATTACGTAGTGGGATAACCAACTTGAATTACGCAGAGTTGAATTAATTGTACAATAAGTATAAAGGTTAAAGTAGGTAGTTTATTCTGACTTTTTGCATAGAATGTCAACCGATTCTTTTCAGCATAGAAATCTTTCCATGATGGATCACTGTCAATAAAACACTAAAACTGGCATATTGGGTTTACAATAATTCATTGTTTTCTTGCATGCAAACTATGTTGAGATATGTTAGGAATGATAAGGAGAATTATTACTAGTAAAGTTCCATTGTTGGTTAAGATTTTACATTTTGTATGAAGAGTGAAACAACAGTTTATAGTATATGATTTCAATTCGATTATCTTAAATTAATTGTAAGTTTTGTTTCTTTCTAGTTTTTGTTTCTGATAGAGGAGGCAACTAAGTGGGAGAAGCTTACATATTTAGGCATTGCTACATAATTTATAACCTCTCTAATGGTCATCACCACTTTAAGGAGCCTCTTTTGAGCTTTTAGTTTTATTCATGTGAGTCTTCTACTTGCTTTTTATTAAGAATGTCTAGAGATTCATTATTGTGTTAGAAAATTGTACCATCTTAATATTGTGATTTAAGCTCTTCCATTTAATTTTCTCTCTTAGTTTTTAGTTGGGATTTACTTCTGACATTTGACTTTCAAAAGTTTTGAATGTGGCAATTGTCTTCTAAATAGTACAGGTTTATCCTTACTTACACATTCGTAACAAGGAGTTTCCATGGTGTATATACTACTTCTTAGTTATGTTCCTAGATCTATTTTTATTTCCACCATGCAATTAAACATATTTTCTTCATTATCATCCATTCTGATTATGATGTCTTGAGAATATGACAAGTTAGAGAGTATAACTTTTAGTTTGCTAGAAGTCAGTAGGGCTAAATACTAGCTTTGTTTTAATAATGTTGTCTCATCATGATTTTCTGACTTTTAAACTTCTCGTCGTACTTTGTGTATGGCTTATGAAGGTATCGGTAATTTGGATACTAATGTCATTGGCTAAAAGTATGTTTTATCATGTTCAGGGAGTAGATGGTAATATGTCTTGTTTGTGGGTGTATTATTGGGCTTAACGATTGGTCTTTAGTTCTGCTTAATCCCACAATATTTAATTGATTGGCTTATCTTCATATATGATGCCTTTTTCATTTACTAATTGAAAACAAACTAGTTTAATTATGCATTATTTTAGGCACTCTATTGATCTTGAAGTTGCTTTCACGATTCTCATGGCTTATCTTTTGTATAAGATGGCTGAGGTATGAAGTTGTTCTCATCGATATGGACAAACCTAGCTAGTCATCTCAGTTACGTTGTAAATTTTTTTGTAATCTTAGCATTTATAATTTGTAAAATGATCTTTATATTTATTATTTTCATTATAAGAATTGTTAGGTTGTAATTAAACTATTGTATAAGAAGAATATTCTTTTTGTTGGTATAATTTAATGATATTTTACTTTTTATATACAATTCTTCAAACTATTAGTTCTTTTTGTATAATAAATTAACAACAAAAAACTAAATATTATGTATAATAATATGGATTAAAAATGTCACAAATAATTATAATTAGCATGGTATAACATTTCATTAAAATGTATATTAAAATTTTGACTACATTTTAGAAAATGTAGCTAAAAACATTTAGCTACATTTATGGAAATATAACTAAAAACCTTTGGCTACATTTCAAGAAACATAGTTAAAAACATTTAGCTACCTTTTTGGAAACGAAAACATATCTAATAATTTTTAGCTACGAAAACTAAGCATAGCTAAAAAATATTGGTAACGATTTCTCAAAACTTCGCTAATCGTTTTTTGCTATGAAAATAAAACATAGGAAAAAACTATTAACAACGATTACCAAAACACGTCGCCTGTAGTTTTCAACTACAAGGATTTGACGACGTTTTTGGTGACAAATATAAATAGTCATTAATGACAATTTTGAGACTTTTAGCAACGATTTTGTTTGTAGCCAACTGTGGTTTTTGTTATAGTGTAGCATAACATCACACATCCATAAATTAGTATAAGAATGATTACGATTCCATATTAAGGAATCAAGTCATGTTTACTTATTCATTACAAGAAAATGGATGTTTAGGGACGAAAATTACCGACGAAATGTGAAGGTTTTTCCTTGACGAACGAATTTGCTGATAGAAATTATCGACCGCAAGAGTCGTCGAAGAAACAGTCGTCGATAATCTTTAACAACGAAACAGAAATATTCCTTCTGTAATTTACCAACGAATAATATTTTTCCGTCGTTAAATATAGCGATGAAATTTTTAAGTCTGTCAGTAAATATTACCGACGGACACTCTCTGATGAGGCTTCAATGATTACTGGAAGTATAGGGATGCTACCATTCGCAAGTCTTGGTGCAAAGGTATGCAAAATCATGTTATTAAAATCATGATTATAATAATTCCTTATTATCAAAAACTTAAATGATACATAAATTCAAACACACAATACTCAAGTCGATGTTCATATATAAGCATTTAAATGAAGACTTGAACTAATCACAATGGTTTGTCAACAATTAGGAATTTCACTTATACAAGTAAAACCACTGGGGACGTATAACCATTTGACAAAACTTTAAGAAGAGTTTTTTTTTATAATGGAATGTTGATCATATAGATTCTAAGCAACGGTATGAATACTATTTCGTACTGGCCAATATTGATAGGTATGTACCGTACTAGCTGAAAAATGGAACAGTATTTATATTTTTGGTATCCTTAGATACCGGTCAATACCGTGCCAGTATTCAAAATACAGGTCGGTACCGTAATTTTTAAAAAATGTAAAGACTATTTTGCAAATATTAAAAAATTTTAACCTAAAAATCATTGTGTTCCTTACCAACTCGAAGAACCTTCTGCTTCTTTTGATTTTTGTCACTCTCTCTCACCGTCTCTCACTTCACTCACCTCCATTCTCTCTCTCGTTCTCCTTTTCGTCTCCGGCAGTGCTGCTCCTTCTCCAGCATATATCATCTTCCTCACCAATCCACGCCAGCATCATACCATTTTTAGCCCTCTTCGACTCCTCCACGTGAAGTCTCGAACATGCCACCGTCTTCAACCCTCCTCCACGAGGACCACCGCACCATGTAGTCATTACCACAGAGCATCTGAAGGAGGAGAATGCTGCTGCTCGCCCCAGATCTAAACCCAACCCGACACCTAACCCAAAAACTTGAAGCTGTGAATTAGTTTTTGGGTGTATTTTTTGACTTTTCAATTTTTTCCTACTTAATTGCATTTTTTATTGTGAATCGGTAGAAACTTGGAAGTTGAAAGCTGGAATTAAATTTTGAATTAGACCTGTGATTTACGTGGGTTGGATATTGGACTTAAATGGTTCACAGTTTTGTTTTGGTTTATTTATGGCTTGGTTTTATGGATTGGTTTAACTGATTAAGAGAAATTTATGTTAAATTTCTGGATGAATGAAATGCACGACCTAATGTGAATCAGTAATAATGTTGATGATGTGAATTGATTCAATTGAAAGTTTGTAAGTTGAAACAACTTAAATTAAAATTGAAAATTGAAAATGGAAAATTGCAAACTTGCAAAGACTTAAATAATTAATTGACACATTCTTAAAATTTGTGAAATGGTATTTCATGTTTAGTATTTGGGTATTGGCTTTAAGTAAATAATTAATTGAGTATAAAATTATACTACTGTAAATTAATAATAATTCGGTTGTAGTTAATGATAATATTTGGGTATTGGCTTTGGGTAAATAATTAAATGAGTATAAAATATGTTGAATTATTTGGTAATATATATGTGTGGGTAATAATAATTATTTATAATAGATAATGTGTAGAAGTAGTGATGTAAATGTGTCCAAAAGGAACTTTTTTTTCAAATTGTGAACATGTTGTAGGCTAAACTCCAACCACTTTTACTTAAACTTATTAATGTCAATTAAAAATCATAAAAGCAACTTATATATTTAAGAACCAAATTTAGAATGGTGTATATAATATTATGGTTTGTTATAAATGAAAAGAAAATTTAAAGCTTTAAAAAAGAAAAAAACATTTCAAAGAAGTTATATCTTTCAACTTTCTCATGTTATGAATAGATGTGTATGAACAATTGTATAAGATATGTCATTCATTATTTGGTGATTATTAAATCATACCCTTCAACTTGATTCTCATGTTTGAAACTTTGAATTGAAATTGTTTGAAATTGCTAGAAACAAAAATTATTTATGTATGTTTTGTGATTGTTGGAAGTGAAAATTGTTTATGTATGTTTTGTGTAATTATATATGTTGAATAATTGAATTATTAGTTTTTGACTTATAGTGAATTGTGTTTGATGAAATTGAATTTTGTATAATAAAATCATACAAAATGAGTTATATTATATAAGATGGACATGCATATTGCGTAATGAAATTATGTATTATTTATTTTGATATATGCATTCATTTATTTTTATAAATAAATGGAAGGAAGTTTAAGTACTCCTGATCAAACCACTTCAGAAAGATACAATGATCCATCTTGGGTTCATGATGCATTCGTTCTTGGTATGAGGAACCATAGTATTTGCTTGTTTTGTAACAAACATTTGAAAGGTGGAGGAATTACCTCATTAAAGAAACATTTAGCTGGAGTTAAAAGAGATGTAGAACCCTATAAAAAAACTAAGTCATGATGTAAAGTGACAAATGAAAACATTACTTGAAGAATATCAATACGAGAAAGATAAATGGGAAAGGTTGAATTTTGAAATTGGTAGTGGAAGTTCGTATTCTGGTTTCCGTGGTGATTATGAAAATGTTGACGGTGGTAATGGTAATGGTAGTAGTAGTACTGGTAATGCTCTATCGCAGGCCCAAGAAGAAATACCTAGACCTGATTTTAGAAAGAGAAGAAGGCATAAGACTAGTCTTTTTTGCGTTCGCCTAGAGTGCAACCTTCAATTTGTAGTGTAATGCAATCAAGAGATGCGACTCACAACGTTGATATGGTAGTAACTTAATGGTGGTATGATATATGTTCATCATTTAATGTTTCTCAGTCTTATTATTATCAACCTATGATGGATGCAATAGCCTATTATAGTCCGGAATACAAAGGTCCTTCGATTGAGGACTTAAGAGGTAAATTTTTAAGTTGTTCTGTTTGTAAAATTAGAAGTTATTTGGAAAAAAGAAGAGTGAATTGGGCTACTTATAGATGTTCAATTATGTGTGATGGTTGGACAAATAGGAGACAAGAGTCTATTTTAAATTTTTTGGTTTATTCTACAAATGGCTCTATGTTTTTGAAATCTATTGATGCATCTAGCCTTATTTGGAATACTGAGACTTTGTTTGAGATATTTGATAAAGTTGTGAATGAAGTAGGGCCAAAAAACATTGTTCAGTTTATTACTGATAATGATTTCGCTTATAAAGCGGCAGGAAAAAGGTTACAGAATAAGTATAATTCTTTTTTTTGGACTCCTTATACTGCACATTGTATTGACTTAATGCTAGAGAATATAGAGGATCCTATGTATTTTCCTATTATTAATGAGATTATGCAAAAAGCTAAAAAAGTTACCAAGTTCATCTATAATAGTGTATGGGTATTAAATTTAATGATAAAGGAATTTACTAATGGTAGAAATTTATGTCGTCCTGTTGTGACAAGATTTGCAACAAATTTCTTATCACTTCAGTCTTTTGTTACGATGAAGAAATAGTTAAGACAAATGTTTATAAGAGATAAGTGGATTGCATCTCAGCATGCTAGATCTAATGCTGGAATGGAGGTTTATAAAATTATACTAGAAGATAGAGAATTTTGTTCTTAATGCCAATTTGTCATCCGAGTTTATGAGCCTTTGGTGAGGGTGCTTTGCTTGGCTGATAGTGAAGAAAGTCGACAATGGGTTATTTTTTTGATGCCATGGAGAGAGAAATGGAAGCAATCAAGGCCAATCTAAAACATAAGCATTCTTTGTACACATCATAACTTTCAATCATTAATGAGAGAAGGGAAAGATAACTTTCTTCTCCGTTTTTTACAACTGAGGCATTTTTGAATCATAATGTCTATTTTAGACTAGAATGCTTTTAACTATTGCAACAATTGTTGGCATTGAAGCGATGCAATATCTCTTAAGCTCACAAATGGAGCTTTATAAGTTGTCTTATAGAGATTTTGAAATGTCGATTGCTATTCGACAAAGAAGAAAACTTTCTCCAAGTATTATTTGTTTCCTTTTTTATTTGTTGAAAATTAATTATCACTTTATTTTGTTTATAATGCTACTTTTGTTATCTTACAACTTACAGTTTCTTGGTGAGATCAATTCGAAAATGATGTTCTAGAATTGAAAAAGTTTGCAATTCAGATTTTAAGCCAATGTGTGAGTGCAACAAGCTGTGAACAAAACTGGAACATATTTGAATTTATCCTCTCTAAGAAAAAGAAAAGATTGCAGCATAAGAGGTTGAATGACTTGGTTTTTGTTCTTTATAATTTAAAGCTTCAGGAAAGGTATGTAATTATCATTATTAATTTTGATATAATTTCTTATAATTTTCTAATAATTAAATTTTTTTGTTTACTAGGAGTCTTAATAACACAAGTAGTTCAACTAATCCAATTTCTATTGATAATATTGATCTTTTGGAGGATTAGGTTTATGAAGAGCAGAATTTGGCATATGTCAGTGACTTCAAAGATAATCTTGGATGGGAAAGCATTGAAATGTCATTTGGTGCGATAAATTTGAATTATAATGATGTTGAAGCTTCTCTCAATGATAAGGATCTTATACCAAATGATGACTGGGTCAGTGCAGTTATAGCAAGTACCTGTAGACGATTGAATTTCGTTCTAGATTTTTGTTTTTCCTCTTCTTTTAATTTTACTTATATTTGATGTATATGTTAAACTCTATATATGTAATGTAATTATAAATATTTTTGTTTCAGATTTAAGTTCCACTTGATTACTTCCTTATTACGAACTCTTCTTGTAAATTGTAATAGTTTGAGAGTTAAGGTTATTTATTGTTCTTTTTATTGGATATTTTGATGTAATTATTATTTATTATATGATGAAATTGTATTATTGTAATATTTTAAATACTTTGTATTATTTTTAATTTTATATTTGTATGATGAAATATTTAAAAATTATTTTTTTATTAATTGTGATTATTATTTATTATTATTATTTTTGGAGACATAATGATGTAAACTTATAAAGTATACAGTACAAATGTATAATATACCAATGGATTATTTTGCAAATTTTAAAAAATTCAAAGACTATTTTATAAATTTAAAAAATTACTTAAAACGGTATCCAATATTGACTGATACTGATACAGTATCTTATCAGAACCCAATCTGGTGCTAAATTTGGTACAGTATTCGCAACTTTGATTCTAAGTAACATAATTAATAATATGTGATGCCCTAACCAATGAGTCTAAATACATATGAAGATCACCTTCCATATATATATATATATATATATATATATATATATACAAGATAAGATTGAAGCACTAATAAGTCATTAAATAGTATTAACTTCATAATAAAGAAATAACAATCATTAGAGTATCTCACCTAAGGTAGAATTGTTATTATCTTAATATTGGTACGAGTCAGGAAACACTTCAACTCCCCACATTAAAAAAAAGAGAGGTTAGACATATAAATAGGAAGGTGTAAAATCATGAAACAAAGAAAGCAATTATGCACCTATAATAAAGATAAAAGGTAAATAGTCAATTTACATGCTAGATTACGTAAAGGAAAATAAAAGCCTTACAAAATACATTTGCTTTACTTTTTCTCTGGATGACCTAACATCATAAAAACCTTATTTAAAATTAAGCAAAAGTCAAAAGTAATGGAGCGACATAAAATAGAGAAAGAATGGTAAGCGTATTTTTTTATATTTCTTATCATAATCTCAGTTTTATTAATAATATACCCAACATTTACGTTTCAAAACTTACCAATTAATAAAAAGCTTAATATCAAAAGTTTAGAAAAAAGATGCAGTTGACCTATGTTTATAGATGTCTCTGTTAACAATTCAATATAAAATTATTAACTAACAACTTTAGGCCACACTTAAAATTGTCATGATAAACAATTATCCCCCCAGGTATACCAAAACATAATCTCACATGGTCTTGTGATTTTATAATACTTATGTGTGATGATTGACAATAAATTTTGATTCTGTTATGCCATTGAAATATGTCATGGCATTTTGATTGAATGAAAGAATAAACAAGCATAAAATCCGAACATATGAGTAAATGAATATGTGCTTTGTTTGGGTCAGAGTGGAACCATTCTGTTCTTCACGTGCACGTTGACAAGAGCCTTCTCCCAGCTGCCCGCTTGCTGTATATGAGCTCCGAAAAAGGACGCATTATGTTCACGGTGTCAACTTCGGTTTCTCCATTCTGTTCATGGAACCCTTGAGCCATTTTTTGTGCATTACATCTGTAAATTGTTAAGTATGATGCACTTGGGTACTATGTGTTCTGCATTGTTCTGCTTGCTTGATATTAAGTTAATTGTTCAGTATCTGTATAATTATATATATATATATATATATATATGCTTGAATTTGTGCTAATTGTTGATGGCTATAAGTATATTAGCCACTGAACTGTGTAGCTCAACCCATTTTCCTTCCCTCCTCAGGTGCAAATCAAGACGCTAGTGACCCTTATAAGGCATTGCAAAATCCACCTTAGTTAGAGTCTTTTGTACTAAGTCAGTGATTTGGAATAGCTCATTCAGCATATTGGTATTGAGCATCTTTTGTAATTTGGATTAAGCTGTTGTGTAATCGGTTTTGTAATAACTCTGACGGTATTTAAAAATGGATGCAATGAAATATAATCCTTTGGTATGATTCAGTTACTTTAAAGATTTGGATAATGAAATGTGTATGTGCATGAGTTGTTTGATGAAATTGTCAATTTCTATTAGTTTTAGAATAGCACGTTAGATTTAGGAGGATTGGGAGTGAAAAACACAGACGAAAGGATTCGTCTGTGATGATGTCACAACACAGAGGTAAGGAGGAATAGAAAGGACAAGTATCCTCTTTGCTGACGTCAGAACACAGAGGAAAGGATGAATGAAGAGTAGAAATATCCTCTATGCTGACGTCAGAACACAGAGGAAAGGAGGAATAAAGAGTAGAAGTATCGTCTGTGCTGACGTCATAACACAGAGGACTCGTCATCATATAGAGGATAGAACGTAGAGGAAAGGAGGAGTAGAGAATAGAAGTATTCGTCTATGATGACGTCAGAAACACAGAGGACACGTCATCACACAGAAGAAAGAACACAGAGGATAGACCACAGACAATAAGTGGTCAACCCAGAGGATAAAAGTCAACTACAAAGGATAGAACATAGAGGATAGAGCATAGGCTAAGGATTATAAGAAGGAGTTGAGAAGTTATCTTGGTTGAAGGATCCGTCTGTGTTACTGTTCACAGACTTCATCTGTGTTGCTGTTCACAGAGTATCGTCTGTGTTACTATTCACGGACTTCGTCTGTGTTACTGTTCACGCTACCATCTGGGTTACTATTTATGGTTACCTTCTGTCTTATTTTTGACCCTCCAGAAGATATAATTGGCCTTCGAGGTCATCATGAAAGTTGTAGATCTTGAAATCCTCTTTCAAACTATCCAAAGAAACCTTGAATTGGATGTCTATAGAAAAAGTTATAATGACAACCCCGAAGCACATATATATGAAAAGTGTGGACTCACCAACGTTGTTCCTTGAGATGTTTAGGTTGAAATGGATAAATGGATAGTCGAAGAGCGGAGCTGAACTAAAAAGGAGAGTTTTGAATGCAAGTAGGGGTGA
>JANZXR010024895.1:0-10000 GCA_027575705.1 Erythroxylum echinodendron
CATTGTCTATTCTCTACTCTTTACTTTAGTTTACTTTGTTGTTAAAACTCATAGAGAAGTAATTTGCGATTTAACTAGTAATAAGTTGTGATATTCTTCTAATAAGAAATAGAAGCTTTTTTTGAGATTTTATATTCAAAAAGGAGGATACGCCATTCAACCCCCCTTCTTGTGTTTCTAGTTTCTTGAATGTAAAATCTTCATTAATGTGTTATTTACTTCAAGTATAAGATATAATCCAAAGTGAAGAGCTTTTCCAAGGACATATCTAGTGAATATTGAAAATGAGTAGCATAGATTCCATATGGATTGAAGAAAAGAATAGTAATAAAAGAAGGTGGTTAATGTAACGCCCCAACATATAACTTGGAAGTATTATAGCATGTATAGGGTCCATTAAGAAGTGAACATAATGAATTAAGTACATCTAAGTATATTAAGACATATAGTGGTACTTAATGTAAAAGACAAGGGTAAATGAATAATTTGTTCGCTTCAATATGGACATACATATTTAGACACGAAATATGTGTGGAAATTTTTGATATTTTTTCTTAGATTTATGAATTTGATGTTAGAGGAATTGATAAAATAAGTATTCCATAAGTAAATGGGATGTTTTTGGTTAAATTCGATATATTTTTATATTGCGCTTGCATGATAAGACCGAAGTTAGTTGATTTGGGATGTGTACCTCGCTGAATGGATAGGTTCCATTGAATAGATTTTTATAATTTGGCCATATGTTGGCCTGTAGACCTCCAAATTAGATAATTCCAATTTGAGATTAAACTAAAGACATAGTTCTAAAACTTTCATGAAGGAACTGAAATATGATTTTGCCTCTAAGAGTTATGAATTTTATTTTGAAATTGAGCTCTGGCTACTATTCCTGTTTTCAAATAGCCTGTAGTGTTTTAGGTATAACTCCCAGAATAATTAACCAAATTGCATGAAATTTATTACATTATAAAATTAAGACATAAGGCATTGAAATTAATTTATAATATTTTAGGCCAATGTGGGAAGTAAGGGAAGAAGAAGGAACAATATGCAATTTTTATAAAGTTAACACATGGACCAATTGAATTAAGGCTTGCGTGACCAATAATAATAAGCATGTGAGTCTAATATAATTGTAACACATGGTCTAATAGAATTCTAACACGTATTCTAATGGTATTGTAATATATGGTTTAATAGGATTGTGACATATGGTCTAATAGGATTGAAACATGCGTCTAAGACTAGAAATTTCATGAAAAAACATATGGAGAGGGAAGATGGACGAAAATTTGATGGCTTAACTTCATATTTTTCTCCTTTACATTTCACCTTCTTCATCCCATAATTTTTCACTTGGTGATTTAAACAAAACCAAAGAGGAAGGAAAGGAAAAGCATTAGAAGAACTACATTGCCAATTTTAAGGTTTGGGACTTCGCTTAGTTGATTTCAATATTTGTGTATGATTGAATAGATATAAAGATTCATTTGGATGTGGAATTGTTTTTGGGATGTTGATTTGATGTTATTTTGGAAATTGGTTGAATATGACAAGAGAGTATTGTGTAGTGGAATTCTATCTAAGGTGTTAGTCGTATTGTTTGAGTCATAACTCAGCCTACAGACCCCCAAATTGTGTGATTTTAGTTTCATATGAAACCTAAGAAATAGAGATAAATATCTCTTGAAGGGACTTTGACTTAATTCTTGTTATATGACCTTAGAATTTGAGATCATAAAAGGTGACCTGATGCTGCCCTTAATTTGGAGTAGCTTATGATATTTTGCTTATATCTCATACTATAGAAGTCCAAATGGCTTGATTATTGGTGTATAGAAACTATAGACATAGAGGAAAAAATTTCTATAAGACTTAGAAACACAGTTCTGAATTTTTCTATATACACATTAAGGAACAAGTAGTGGTATGAATGGAAAGAGAGTGTTTGTCACCACCATGGCATTATTTTTGTTTCCGATTTTTACTTAATTTTATCTGAATCTTTTTGAATGTGTATAAGACCTTTCAACCACCTAAAAATAAATGAAATAGGACTTACCATGTATGAATTAGGTGATTGAACATTAAAATTTAAGATTGAGCATAATGCATTCTTAAGAAGACTTACTTGTACATAAATGATTAGTATGCATATTTATTTCATATATATGTATAATATGATTATAAAAGTGTGATTTTGACACCCTCCTAATGGTGGTAAGTTATTACTTTCATGTATGAACATATATACAAATTTTATGACTTGAAATGGATATCATATGACTTGTTAATATTTAAATTGTGAAATTGGCAAATGGTTAAAGGAAATGTTACAGTGCCTACTCTATTATCTTAGTGGTGGATAGATGGGCATACCTATAGGGTTACAATGCCGCTGCTATAGTTTGACACCACCGATGTCCACAGTTCGATACTTTTGAATATTCACAGTTTGATACCTTCAGGTATCCACATTTTAATTTCTTAAGATATCCACATCATCTGTTATCCACACCCACAGAAAATGTGCAGGTCTAATATAGAAAGTAAAGTAAGGAGATATAGATAAGAAATACAATATGAAAACATAAATAATTAGTATATGAATGAGCATTTGCATTTGTATTGATAATTTGCATCATTGAGTGTTGAATACCAATGTTTCAGTTTTAAAGGTGAATTTATGGTATATGAAAAAAAATATTAAAGCATGTTTGCATTATTTATTTGATTAAGTATACCATTATTATTTATATTTATGCGATGTTCATGAATGTATGTGCTTGACAGATGACTATTGTAAGTGGTCATTCGAACTAAGTGTTTTCCCTACTAAGTTTTCTAGCTTGGCATGGGTGTTAATCCATGTAGGTCCAAGTCATAGGAGTGAGGTACAGGAAACATCTGTAGGGACTAAGGTCAACTGATATAAGAAATAGTACTTTTGGAAGGTGTTTTTAGTTAAAGATGAATGTACATATAATGGTTAAAAGAAATTGTATGTTTTCTTTTAGATTATCATGTAATTGTGAAGATGTTTTACTATTGTTAAATTCAATGTTAAGCATTGGGAGGTTTTGTAATGTGTATATGTATAGTATTAAATAGAATTGTATACCTTGAATGCATGTATAAGAATTTGGTTGCTATGTGTGTTAATGGTTGTAGGTTCCCCATAGGGGGTGTTACAATTTATATGGTTTAAGAAATAAAAAGTAGCTAGTAGAAGGTAAATTCATAAATGAGAGTTTATCCAATATTCTCAATTTCTATTTAAATGCTAGCCACAAAATTAAGTTAGCTTTTACAACTAAATAAGACTTATATCAAAGAGAGGTTCAAACTAGAGCCCTCAAGTGCTTTAGTTTAGTTTTTCTTAAGAGGGAGTATAACACATTGCTAACACAAATGATTGTCTTTAATAAGGCCCTTAGATGATTTCAATTAATTTTACTTATTTTAATAAAATATTAATGATATTTAAATTATTAAAAAATATTCTATCATGTTAGAATTTAAACTTTTTATTAATTATTTATGAAATTGTTTTAATAGAAATTGTTATCTAACTAATTATTAGGTATATGATTAATTTAAAGGTCATTCTAAGTTTGTTATTTTTAAGCCCTAACATCCACCGTACAACTTTAAACATTTTCTCCATTTTAAAGCCCTAATATATATTCTAGGAATTACATTTCATTTTAGTTTAGTTTTAAGCCCTAAGAACTACCTATAGGCATTTCATTTTCCATTTCAAGTCTTATGGAACTACTCTAGGCATTTTCTTTAGATTCTAATAGTTAATTGATATGCGTTTAATTGTTGGTTATTTACTCATTTACACTTAATGATTAATGATACGAAAATGCTTAAGACATTCACTTTAATTCATATACGATTTTAGGTATAAGGAAGTAAAAAAATTAAAGTGAGTCGAAAGCACTACATTTTGGCCATTTTTCGAAGATCAATACTCACTTATCTTCATAGAGCGAGACCAAGAAAATTAAAAGACAAAAAAATGAAGAAATGAAAAAAAGAACGTGAGCTACATAGATTATGGTAAGGCGCAAAGCATACAATAGGTGGATAAATGTTAAACAAAACAACAACATGAAGGCATTAGCGCAAGCTTAAAATGACATGCAAGCAGCTAGATATATGAGCAAAATGACATTGGAAAGTGGGAGCAGTCCAGCCAAAATGCAACATCAAATAAGGAAGCATAAGCAATGACTTCTATCCAAGCAACACCCAAAGCATTAACGTGTGTGAAGAAAACGCATGCAGAAATCAGAGTCCAAAACACATCTAGCATGAAGTTAAACCCAAACATATCGAGAGTGTTGAAGCGTGAACTAAAAATAGATAAAAGATGCTTGAATAAAAGGACATAGGGAAACTAGTGAACTAGCCCAAAACGATAGCCAAGAGACGTGAACTAGAAGAAAATGGCACAATCACAAAGAACATTGGACAAAATGTTAGAAGGATGCATTATACGCTTGATGGAAATGCAGTCAATTTTTGTGTTTAATGAAAACACAAATGATAACAGCGTTAGGTTAGATAGAATAGAAAAAAAAGAAGCTACAGTGAAGAGAAGAAGGCTACAGAAGAGAACGAAAAGAGGAGTGGCGATAGGCAAAACATAGGCATGAGAGAAGAGAAGTGAGTGAATAGTAAAAGTGGACCAAAAACCACCATCTTTATTTGTCACTTCAATAAATAGTGAAAGAGATAAGAAGCTTGGGTAGTGAAGAAGAAACAAAGGAAGCTTCGATAGGGATATTAATGGGGGTTGAAGCATTTTTCCAGGAGAAACTCATGGAAGGCTAAACTTACCGACACTAGTTTGGAGGTGACATCAATGTCGACAACTCAGGTTTAAGTGCATTTTCTTATTTTTGTTGTTTCTTTCTCTCATTAGGAATTGATTATGTTATCCTATGTTAATTGATTTTGGTTTTGTGTATGGATAATTAGATTTTCGTTATTATTCAAGTGTTTGTGCATGAACCCATTTGGTATTGTGAAAGGACGATTCTAATGTGTTCATTGAATTGTTTAATTGCATACCTGTTGCTAGAATTTCAATATAATCCGTAATTGTTATGTTGAAATTCATGTGTAGTGACTAATGATTCGTAATCATTAGGGATAACATGACCTAAGTTAAATGACACATCGTATATGATTGTTTCCTTAATTAATCGATTTTCCTAATTTATAATGCTACTGCCTAGTTAAATATAGAGATCGTATCCTAGGTTATTTGGTGGGTAGGTTTAATTAACGATCGTATCTTGATTAAACAAAACCTAAGGGAAAACTCAAGTTAATTATTAATCCACGATTAATAGTTTCTAGGAGAGGTTTGAGAACAACAAATCAATGATTTATGCTTAATTAGGGTGTAGGTTGAGATTGAACCAAAGAACCAAGTCCCTATAGAATTCCCCATTTTTATCAACTTTTGCATGTTTTCTTTAATTTGTTTTTATTAGTGTAGCTTCATTTTTATTTATTTCAAAATCCAAAACTCCCCCTGTTAAGCCTAAACACCAATTAATTTCATTTCATAAACTTTACAGACACTCTCTGTGGGATCTACCTAGACTCACCATTGCTACAATAGTAGTTTAGTTATTTTATTTTGATTAGCGTTACGACATGCCAGTCAATTTTGATGTCGTTGCTGGGGAGTGCGGTGTTTAAGTTTTTGTTGGTGATTTAAATGGTGTTTTGTTTATAATTTTTTTTGTAATTGATTTCTTTTCAGTTATTTCGTGATCCTTTCTTTATTTTATTTCGTGTTTGTGATTTATTATTGAAAAAATCATGGATGGAAGTAATTTTTTCTTTAACTCTTCCTCTCAATCCTATAACCAATGTTAGTATGATCAACCTAACTTTAATTATGGATGGGATAATTAACAAAGTTACTTCCATGATAGTTTACAGAATGCACAACAATTCTCATGCAGACTAAAAGCTTCCTATCATGACTCTGGTCCATCTTGAGAAGAGTTTATTAATATTGTGAACGCTAATACTTTGCAATTGTAGTAGAATACTCTACAATTCTAGCAAGATGGAGGGTAATTTCCAAAAAAGTACATGGTATAACTCCCAAAATTTGGAGAGCCAACACGAATCAGGTACATCTTTAGAAGAAATGCTTAATATTATAGTTGCTAACAATCTTCAAATTCAATAGGATATGCAACAGTTCCAACATAATATGCAATAGCTATTTCAGCAAGTTGTATAGCAAATTTGATAGGATGCTTTGCAATTCCAACAAGATGCCTTCCCTCGATGGGGAGATATCAATCATTTGGAACCACAAAGCGAAGAGGAGCAGTCGTATCAATCTGAGGTGTACACAATGGATGCTTTTGCGAAAACTTTACAAAATGACGAGGAGCTTGAGAATTTTGAGGTCAACCTCAACTAATTGCTTGTGTAAAAGAAACTGAGGAGGAGTTTGAAGCAGAAAAAGATACATCTTTTAGTTTGGAGGTAAGTACTGAGTTCCATTTTATTTTTGAAACTAACTCTTCACCTTTATATAGCAGATTGAAGGAACTAAACAAGGAAGAAAAAGGTAAAGAGATGTTTGAAATATTTCCTGAGTGCATGGATTCAATTGAGATTAAAAGTCTGAGGATAGCGAAGGAGCTACATGGGAAAGATTATTAACCAAGACCCGATCCTGAAGAACTTCACATTGAAGAATATATGCCATTATAAGATCATAATTTTTTCACATGAGGAGAAGAAGGAGTCAAGCCAGTAACCCTAAACAAAGACGCTTCTTGGGAGGCAACCCAAGGGAAGTAAATTTCTTTTCTTTAAATTTTCGCGTTTATTTTTTTCTTATGCATGTTTGTTTCTTTGTTGGTTTATAATTGCTTATTTTTAATTTTTCAATCAAAATGAGAGAAAGAATAAAACAAACAAAGAAGCTTTTGCTCATTTTCTAATGCTTCTAGGATTATTTAATCATAAGTAGAGCATGAATTGACTAGAGAATTTCATAAAAACTTTGGCATGTACTTTTGCTCTTGTGATTGGTTGATGTGCATTATCTTTAGAAAAGTAGTGACTTAAGGTAGACAAAGTTGGTGAGACTTTGAGCCTTATTAGACTGAACATCCATATTAGTCTCATTGTCTTTTGATAATGTGTGACCTTCATGACATGTGAAATCTTCGGTTTTTTCCTCTTTCGCTATCCCTATCCCATAGGTACAGTGTTTGAATAAATAGAGAAACTATTCTTCTATATCTGTATGAATTGGTATAATTACATTCCAATTCCTTCTCGACACATCCCAAGGAAAATCCCGAATTGGATCCCAAATTGACGGGTTAGTGTGAGCTTATCCATGCGATTGTGTACTCTTCAAATAGGAATCCATTTTTTGAAAGATCCTAGCTTTCGTGCTTGGGTGGGTCTCCGAGATCCTTTCGATGACCTATGTTGTGTTAAAGGGATATCTATCTGATCCGATTGATTGCTTAAAGCAGGCGGCAGCAATGGAATCGGGGAAAATATATAGAAAAGACAGCTCTTTTCTATTTATTATATTTTCTATTCTATTAGTATTAGTTAGTGATCCTAACTCAGTGAGTTCTTTCTTCTGTGATGAACTGTTGGCACCAGTCCTACATTTTGTCTCTGTGGACCGAGGAGAAAGGGGCTCAGCGAGAAGAGGATTGTACCATGAGAGAAGCAAGGAGGTCAACCTCTTTCAAATATACAACATGGACTCTGGCAATGCAATGTAGTTGGACTCTCATGTCGATCCGAATGAATCATGCATGGGGAAGCACATTACAATACTTGTATGCTTCTAGCCAGAATCTTATTAAATCGAAAGCCTGGGGAGATCTTAGAAATCAATCATGTTTTGGTAAAAAATCTCAATATCGTATTCGTTTAAAGGAAAAACAAAAATTGCGTTTTCATTATGGTTTTACAGAATGACAATTACTTAAATACGTTCGTATTGCCGCAAGGGCCAAATGATCAACAAGTCAGGTTTTACTACAATTACTTGAAATGCATTTATATAACATACTTTTTCAATTGGGTATGGTATCAACTATTCCTCGAGCCCGCCAATTAGCCAATCACAGACATATTTTAGTTAAAGGTCGTATAGTAGATATACCGAGTTATCGCTGCAAACTCCAAGATATTATTATAGCAAGGGATGAACAAAAATCTAGAACTATGATCCAAAATTCTCTTGATTCATTTCCCCAGGAGGAAGTACCAAAACATTTGACTCTTCACCCAATCCAATATGAGGGCTTGATCAATGAAATACTAGACAATAAAGGGGTCGGCTTGAAAATAAATGAATTGCTAGTTGTAGAATATTATTCTCGTCAGAATTAAACCTAAAAGAACAAGGGAAGGGTTTGGACAATTTTTCCGCCCGTCACCTAAGTAAAGAGAGGCTAAACTATATTAGTAACAAGTAAATCCTTTGTATGGAAAAATTCTCGATAGTTTTTTGGAGATAAAAGCCAATCAAAAGGTATAAGATGGCCCAAAAAGCGCTTGGTCATGATCACCTTTGTAAGGCCAACTTGGGTATTGAGCATTTACCTGTAAGAAATGAATTTTTTGCAATGGTCAACCCTAGGGAAAAAAAAGGAATCAGTCCATTTTTTATTATTTATTACATAAAATCATTCATATACATATATGTGTAGATATGAATAACATATGGATTGTACAACATCTAGACATATATATTCTTTATATGGTTTGGATCCTTTTGGTTTGTTTGATTCTTGCTCAAGCTGGATGATGAAAAATTATCATGTCCGGTTCCTTCAGAAGAACAACTAGGTCTCATTCTTCTTACATCTTACTAAGATTTTATTGAAACTTCCAAAGGTGCCACTGCGTATTTTGTTTGTACTTAATGTTTTCAATTCTACTAGCAATCATATAATAACTTCTTATAATTAAGTAATTAATAATTAATTGGACTTTTTGGATTATTTCATCAATGGTATTGGATAGAATCCTTTTTTTTGATTCTGCATCCGCGATTCTGTACAAGAGACAGTTGCTTCTTAATCTTAAAATACTTGCACAAATAGCTATATTAAATAGGAATTGTCTTTATATGATTTTGAATGACATTATAAACAAAAATAAAGAAATTGGACGGAAGCCATCCGAGTCTTTTGTGTGAACTTCAATGGAGAATAAATTCAGGGAAAGTAGAATAAAAATTAGTATGCTAAAATATGATGAGAATACGATCAAGTAGTCAAATTGAGCAAGAACATTGAATAAAAAAACAGATTGATTCTTATTCCCTAATTCTTTTTTTTCTTAGTACACATCAAATCTGAATTTTTTTTGAAGAAAACGTCAATCTATGGGATGAGTTCGGGTTGGAATTTGGATCCAATTAAAGAACAGGCCTATTTTTTTTGTTCTAAGACCAGCATTTCTCGCAACCAACTTGCCTTTTTCAAATTTTTTTATTATTAAGAAAAGGTAACAAAGATAAAATACGAGCTTGTTTTATAGCAATAGTAATGAATCGTTGTTGTTTTAAAGTCAATCTATTCACCCGTCTCAATAATAATTTTCCTTGTTCACTAATAAATCGACTAATTAAACTCATGTTTCTATAATCAATTCGATTCCCCGATTGGAGGGGGGGCAAACGCCTGCGAAAAGATTGCTTGGACTTCAGAAAAAGTAGCTTGGATTTATCTATGGTTTGTTTATTCCTTATTTCACGAGCTGTTTATCATTACAGTAGGTGTTAGATGGAAGTGCGGTGATGCCTACAGCTGAGGCATCCTAACAGACTGATAGATTTGAACCTTGTTCCTACATGACCCGATTAATTCGATCAGGTATGCGCCATCTATTTTTCTTGTTCAACTCTTTGACAACATGAAAAAACCAAAAGCTCTGCCCCCCCTCTCTATCGATCCAAGGGATG
>JANZXR010024895.1:12500-14991 GCA_027575705.1 Erythroxylum echinodendron
GTGATTTACGCAATCGATCGGATCAGATAGATATCCCTTCAACACAACATAGGTCATCGAAAGGATCTCGGAGACCTACCCAAGCACGAAAGCCATGATCTTTCAAAAAATGGATTCCTATTCGAAGAATGCATAACCGCATGGATAAGCTCACACTAACCCGTCAATTTAAGATCCAATTCTTAATTTTCCTTGGGAGGTGTCGAGAAGGAATTGGAATGTAATAATATCGATTCATACAGATATAGAAGAAGAGGTTCTCTAGAAATATTTTGTGATGAACGTATAGGAAAACCTCTTTGAATTTACCCAAGATCTTTGGAATTCATTTATTTCTCTCAGGGGTGGCCTATTTTGGTTTTGGTGCTTTTCATGTAACCAGATTGTATGGTCTGTGAATATAGGTGTCTGATCCTTATGGACTCACCGGGAAAGTCCAAGCTGTAAATCTCGCGTGGGGTGTGGAAGGGTTTAACACTTTTGTTCCAGGCAGAATAGCCTCTCAACATATTGTAGCAGAGATATTGGGTATATTAGCGGGCCCATTTCATCTTAGTGTCCCTCTGCCCCAACGTCTATACAAAGGATTACGTATGGGAAATATTGAAACTGTTCTTTCCAGTAGTATCGCTGCTATCTTTTTTGCAGCTTTTATTGTTGCCAGAGCTATATGGTATGGTTTAGCAGCTACCCCCATTGAATTATTTGGTCCCACTCGTTATCAATGGTATCAAGGATACTTCCAGCAAGAAATATATCAAAGAGTTTGCGCTGGGCTAGCCGAAAATAAAAGTTTATCCGAAGGCCACTGCTTATGAATCGCCGGCTCATTCTTCAACAGGCACGCGGTCAGAGCCCTAGACTCCTCCCACTTCTTGGGAGCTTACGGTTTTATGTTCTATTTCACTCCCCGATGGGGGTTCTTTTCACCCTTTCCTCACAGTACTACTTCGCTATCAATCACCCAGGAGTATTTAGCCTTGCAAGGTGTCCTTGCTGATTCACGCGAGATTCCACGTGCCCCATGCTACTCAGGTCAGAGGGTAAGCTAGTGATGCTTTCAGCTACTAGACTTTCGCCATCTAGCGTGTAGCACTCCACCATTTCGCCTAATAGCACGACGCTTGTATTGCTCTCCCACAACCCTGTTTTCACGGTTTAGGCTACTCCCATTTCGCTCGCCGCTACTATGGGAATCGCTTTTGCTTTCTTTTCCTCTGGTTACTAAGATGTTTTAGTTCGCCAGGTTGTCCCTTTCCTGCCCATGGATTCAGCAGCAGTTTGAAAGGTTAACCTATTCGGGAATCTCCAGATCTACGCTTATTTTCAACTCCCTGAAGCATTTCGTCGCTTACTATACCCTTCCTCGTCTCCGGGTGCTTAGGTATCCACCATACGCCTTTTCTCGTTTGAACCTCGCCCTTAACTTTAAGGTTAAGGCTATGCCATCCTAAGGTGCTACTAAACTAAAAGGAAGGATCTTATCAACGTTCATGAATGATAAATCATAGATCGAACTGTCGAATAAGAAAAATTAGGTGCTATTGTATAGCTTTGTACCGGCTAAGTTCACGAATTGGAGATAAGTGGACTCGAACCGCTGACATCCTCCATAGGGTAAACCACCACCTCTCGGCACCCCGACTGATTCTATCATAGAGGCCAACGATAGACAATAACTCCCCCCTAAACACAGCTTACAACTTTCATTGTATTGTGCTCTCCAAAGAGCAACTCTTCTCAAAAGGTGCTGAGTTGGAATCACATTCTAACTAAAGATTCCTGTGGTTCCGGAGGATCCAGCTACAGGAAAATAGGAACGGAGAGCTTTCCCCCTCTTTCCACCCCACTCATTGGTCTTAAGAATGCTGGTTTAAGAATAAGAATGAGTGATTGCCCTTCTCCGACCCTTACTGCCTAACCTGAGAGCAGACAGCTAATACGTTCCACTTATTGAACAGGGTCTTATGGTCGGTTTGTGACCCCTGGATGCCGAGGGCGTCCTTGAGGTGATCTCGTAGTTCCTACAGGGTGGAGACAATGGGGTCGGTCCATGGATTTTCCTTTTCATTTCTCATCAAAGCAAATTCTAATAAATAGGATAATTTTCATTTATTCAACGAGTAGTGATTGATAGAAATAAATGTGGATTAGTACAATTGTTGGAATCCCATATTGGAGAGTCCAAACTATACCAGACTGATACTGAGTTTGTCTTTCAATAGGCCAATTCGATTAGATCATTAAAAAAAAGTTTACAATTTATGCAAATGTAAAGACAGTCAGATGAGATTTCGTTAACTGATTGTACAGGGAGGGCAATAGTTTTCTAATTATATAAAGAATGGAAAAAATGATAAATAAATAATAAATAAAAATAAGGTAATGAAAAGAAATTCTCGATTTCCGTCCAGTTTCCTTATTTTTATTTATAATGTCATTCAAAATCATATAAAGACAATTCCTATTTAATATAGCTATTTGTGCAAGT
>JANZXR010024906.1:0-14991 GCA_027575705.1 Erythroxylum echinodendron
ATGTCCAAAAATTTCATGCTATATATCATTGGAAAGCTAGAAAAATAATCTACAATTTCTAAGAAGACAACTTCATCTAATTCAGTCTAGATCAATCCAAATTTTCCTATTAAGTACAAAGGCAAATTTTACACACTTAGTGAAATTTTCCAGATTACTACCACTTTTGTTTCTAAATCTTTCCTTATCATAACTCATACCCAGATCATCTTCTCTTTTTCATTTTCAACTTCATATATTAGAGTCCATGATTAATCATGAACACCAATAATAGAACATATATACATATATATATATACGTGTTCTTCATTACTTTCACCATAATTATGCCCATTTCATAGTCTCTCACTACCAAAATCACCAAATCACAAATATGAACTTCTCCACATTTCTCATTCTAGTCTTCTAAGAAAAGTTCGTGGTCCAACAGAAACAGTCTGTTGGCATGGTCACAAGGCACCATCGGTGGATAAAACAACCCCTTAGGCACCTTTGGTGTGTAAATTTTCCCGCTGACAGAGTTGCTAGGAACCTTTGGTGGGCAAAATAGCCTCTTGACATGATCTTAAGGCACCCTCGATGGACAAAATAGTCTATTGTCATGGTCACTAGGTAGTTTAATAGACAAAATTGCTCGATGGCACAGTCGCTAGGTAGCTTAGGTGGGCAAAACAACCAGTTGGCACAAGCGTTAGGCTCCTTCAGTGGGCAAACAGCCCATTGGCACATCCGTGAGACACCTTTGGTGGAAAAACAACCAGTTGGGCATCTTCGATGGGCAAAACAACGCATTGGCACGGTGGCTATAAGCATTCGGTGGGAAAGACAACGTGTTAGGAAACCTTCGGTGGGTAAGAAAGTCCATTGGCATGGTCGCTAGACACATTTGGTGGAAAAATAGGCCAATTGCATTCCTTCGGTGGGCCAAACAGCCCGTTTGCATGCCTTCGGTGGGCAAAATCCATTGGTATAGTCACTAGGTGCCTTCAGTGGAAAACAGTCTGTTGGCACGATCACAGGGAACCTTCGGTGAGGAAAAAAGCTCGTTGGCATGGTTGTTAGGCACCTTATATGGGTAAAATAGCCCATTGGCACTGTCGCTAGCCACCTTCAGTGGGAAAAACAACCTATTGGAACAGTTGCTAGTAACCTTCGATTGGAAAATAGCCCATTGGGAATAGTCGTTAGTCACCTTTGGTGGGTAAATTAGCCCATTGGCATATTGCTAGGCACCCTCCGTAGGTAAAAGTAGCCCATTGGCATGGTCGCTAGGCACCCCTAGGTGACCAAAATAATTCATTGGCATAATCGTTAGGCACCTTTGGTTGGTAAAAACACCCGTTCAAAAGTCACTAAGTAGCATGTTGGTGCACCTTTGATGGGAAAACAGTCAATCGTGCAGTCGTTATGCAGCATCAGTGAGTAAAACAACCCGTTGGGCACCTTTGGTGGGTAAACCAGCCCATTGGCATGGTCGCTAGGCACAATGGATGGGTCAAACATTCTATTGGGACGGTCACTAGGCACCCTCAATGGTCAAAACAGCCCATTCGCACGGTTGCTAGGAACCCTCAGTGGGTAAAACAGCCCATTAGCACGGTCGCTAGGCACCATCGATGGTCGAAACAACACGTTTGAAAGGCCACTAAGCACCTTTGATGGGCAAAACAGCTCGTTGGCACATTTGCTAGGCACCTTTGGTGGGAAAAACAGCCAGTGGGGCATCTTCAGTGGGCGAAACAGCCAGTTGGCAAGGTTGCTAGGCACCCTCGGTGGGCAAAACAACTCGTTGGCATGGTCACTAGACACCTTTGATGGAAAAAACAGTCCGTTGGAATAGTGGTTGGCACCTTCAGTGGGAAAAGGTGTTAGTTGGGCACTTTCAGTGGGTGAAATAGCCTGTTGACACGATGGTTGGGCACCTTCATTGGCTAAATCAACCCATTAGAATGATCACTAGGCAACTTCGGTGGGCAAAACAACCCATTGGGGCAATGGCTAGGAACCTTCGGTGGGAATAATAGTACGTTGACACACCTTCGTTGGGAAAACAATCCGTTGACACAGTGGTTAGGTGGTGGGCAAGACAACCCGTTAGGCACCTTAAGTAGGTAAACCAGCCCATTGGGAAGATCGCTAGGCACATAGGGTGGTCAAAACAGCCAATTGGCACATTCGTTAGGCACCTTTGGTTGACAAAATAGCCTGTTGGCATGGTCGCTGGGCGTCTTCGATGGCAAAACAACCCGTATAAATGATCACTAGGCACCTTCGGTGGGCAAAATACACTGTTGGCACGGACGTTAGGCACCTTTGATGGATAAAATAGCCCGTTGGCAAAATAGTTAGGCATGTTGGTGGGAACTTCAGTGGGTAAAACAACCCATTGGAAAGGTCACTAGGCACCCTCGGTGGGTAAAACAGCCCATTGACATAGTCACTAGGCACCTTTGTTGGTAAAAATAGCCCATTCGAATGGTCACTAGGCACTTTCAATGGGCAAAACAGCCCGTTGGGCACCTTCAGTGGGTAAAATAGCCCACTGGAACGATCCCTAGACACCCTCGGTGGGTAAAATAGCTCATTGGCACAGTCACTAGGGCAAAACAATCCGTTGGCATGGTCGCTAGGCACCTTTGGTGGGAAAACAGCCCATTCTCATGGTCACTAGGCACCTTTGGTAACCAAAACAGCACGTTGGCACGTTCGGTAGGCACCTTTGGTGACAAAAATAGACCAATAGGGCACCTTTAGTGGGCAAAACAACTCGTTGGCACGGTCGTAAAGCACCCTCAGTGGGGAAATTAACCTATTAGAAAGGTCACTAGGTACCTCAGTGGGTAAAACAGCTAGTTGGCACGGTCGCTAGGTAGGTTAGGTGGGTAGAACAACTCATTGGCACGGTCACTAGGCACCTTTGGTGGGCAAAACAACCCATTCCTACAGTTGTTGGGCACCTTGGGTAGGCAAATCAGCCCGTTGGTAAGGTCACTAGTCACCTTCTTTGGGTAAAATAGCCATTAGCATAGTCGCTAGGCACCTTCGGTGGGAAAAACAACCCATTAGGCAACTTGGCTGAAGTAAAAAACCCCTTGGCAAGACCGCTAGGAACTTTCGATGGAAAAACATCACTTTGGAATAATCGGTAGGTGTGTTTAAGGGGGAAATAGCCTGTTGGCTTTGTTTCTCCCCATCGTCGGTGGAAAAACATCCTATTGGGCACCTTTAGTGGCCAAAACAACCCGTTGGCACGTTATGTAGGCAGCTTTAGTGGGAAAAATAGTCAGTTGGGCACCTTTGGTGAGAAAATTAGTTTGTTGGCATAGTCGTTAGGCCTGCTTGGGGTGCAAAGCAACCTGTTGGGCACCTTAGGTGGGTAAAATAGTTCATGGGCATGGTCACTAAGCACCCTAAGTGGGAAAAACAACCAGTTGGCATGTTTGTTAGGCACCTTTGGTAGGAAAATAGCTAGTTGGGCACCTTTGGTGGGCAAAATAGCCCGTTTACACGGTTGCTAGGCACCTTCGGTGGGAAAAAACCTATTGGCATGGTCCCTAGGCACCGTCGGTGGAAAAAAGAACCCGTTGGCAAGGTGGTTAGGCACCTTAGGTGGGAAAAATAGCACATTATTTTAGTGGTCAAAATAGCCTATTTACACACCTGCGGTGGGAAAATAGTCCGTTGGCACGGTCGTTAGGCGCCATAGTGGACAAAACAACCCGTTATACACCTTTGGTAGGTAAAATAGCCTTCTAGCACAGTCGCTAGGTGCCTTTGGTGGGTATAGAAACTAGTTGGCATGGTCTCTAGGCACCCTCGTTGGGCAAAATAGCGCATTGTAATGGTCGCTAGGTAGCTCAGTGGGTAAAACAACTCGTTGGCAAGGTTACTAGGCACCTCAATAAGTAAAATAGCCCATTGGCACAGTCGCTAAGCAGCTTGGGTGGGTATAACAGCTCGTTGGCATAGTCACTAGGCACCCTTGATGGACAAAACAACCCATTCGCACAGTCGCTAGGCACCTTGGGTGGGCAAAACAGCCTGTTGGCAAGGACACTAGGCACCATCGGTAGAAAAACAACTCATTGACAGGTCACTAGGCAGCTTCGGTGGGTAAAATAGCCCATTGGAATGGTGGCTAGGCATCATCGGTGGGAAAAGCAGCTCATTTTGGTCTACAAAATAGCCCTTTAACACAGTGGCTGGGAACCTCCATTGGACAAAACAACCCGTTCGAATGGTCACTGGGCATCTTTAGTGGGAACAGACCATTGGGATGGTGGCTAGGAACCTTCAGTGGGAAAAATAGCATGTTGGCAAACCTTCGATGGGAAAATAGTCCGGTGACACGATCGTTAGGCAGCATCGATGGGAAAAAAACTCGTTGGGCACCTTCAGTGGGTAAACCAGCCCATTGGCACATTCACTAGGAACCTTGGGTAGGCAAAACAGCCTATTGCAATAGTCATTGGGCACCCTCGGTGGTCAAAACAACCCATTGAAACGTTTGCTAGGCACCTTTTATGGTAGAAACAGGCAGTTGGTCACCTATGGTGGGTAAAACAACCCTTTAGCAGAGTTGCTAGGCACCCTCAGTGGGAAAAATAGCCCGTTGGGCACCTTTAGTGGGTAAAACAGCATGTTGGCATGGTCGCTAGGCATTTTTAGTGGGCAAAACAGCTTATTGGCATGGTCACTAGGCACCCTAATTGGACAAAACAACCCGTTCAAAAGGTCACTAGGCACCTTCGGTGGGCAAAATAGCCCGTTGGGACAGTGGTTAGGAAACTTCGGTGGGAAAATAGCATGTTGGTGCACCTTTGATGGGAAAATAGTCAATGGCACAGTCGTTATACAACATCGGTGGGTAAAACAACCCGTTGGGCACCTTTGGTGGGTAAACCAGCCCTTTGGCATGGTCGCTAGGCACCACAGATGGGTGAAACATTCTGTTGGGACGGTCACTAAGCACCTTCAGTGGTCAAAACAGCCCGTTCGCACAGTTTCTAGGAACCCTCAGTGGGTAAAACAACCCATTGGAGCTATTGTTAGGTACCCTCGGTGGGCAAAATAGTCTATTGGCACGGTCATTAGGCACCATCGGTTAACAATCCGTTTGAAAGGCCACTAAGCACCTTTGATGGGCAAAACAACCCTTTGTCATATTCGCTAGGCACTTTTGATAGGAAAAATAGCCAGTGGTGCACCTTTAGTGGGAAAAATAGCCTGTTGGCAAGGTTGCTAGGCACCCTCGGTGGGCAAAACAACTCATTGGCATGGTCACTAGGCACCTTTGATGGGAAAAACATTCTATTGGAACAGTGGTTGGCACCTTCTGTAGGAAAAGGAGCTAGTTGGGCACCTTCGGTGGGTGAAACAGCCTGTTGACACTGTGGTTGGGCACCTTTATTGGATAAATCATCCCATTGGAATGATCACTAGGCAACTTCGGTAGGCAAAACAACCCATTGGCACGGTGGCTAGGAACCTTCGGTGGGAATAATAGCATGTTGACACACCCTCATTGGGAAAATAGTCCGTTGACACAGTCAATAGGCGGTGGGCAGGACAACCCATTGGGCACCTTCAGTAGGTAAACCAACCCATTGTGACGATCTCTAGGCACATAGGGTGGTCAGAATAGCCAGTTGGAACATTCGTTAGGCAACTTTGGTGGGCAAAACAGCTCGTTGTCATGGTGCCTAAGCACTCTCGGTGGGAAAAATAGCCCGTTGGCATGGTCACTGGGCGTCTTCGATGGGCATAAATGATCACTAGGTACCTTCAGTAGGCGAAATACCCCATTAGCACGGACGTTAGTCACCTTTGATGGACAAAACATCTCGTTGGCACAATGGTTAGGCGTGTTTGGTGGGAACTTCGGTGGGCAAAACAACCCATTGCCAAGGTCACTAGGCACCCTCAGTGGGTAAAACAACCCATTGACATAGTCGCTAGGAACCTTTGTTGGGCAAAGTAGCCCATTCGAATGGTCACTAGGCATCTTCAGAGGGCAAAACAGCCCGTTAGGACTATTGCTAGGAAACTTCGGTAGAAAAAATAGCCCATTGGAATGATTGTTAGGCACATATGGTGGGAAAAATAGCCATTTGGGCAACTTCGGTTGGCCAAACAACTTATTGGTACAGTTGCTAAGCAACGTTGGTGGAGAAAACAACCTATTGGCATAGTCTCTTGGCCCCCTTGGTGGGCAAAACAGCACATTGGCACAGTCGCTAGGCAGCTTGGGCTTGTAGAATAGCTCATTGGCATGGTCACTAGGCACCTTCGATAGGCAAAACAACCCATTCATATAGTCGCTAGGCACCTTGGGTGGGCAAAACAGCCCGTTCGCAATGTCATTGGCATCTTCGGTGGGCAAAACAGCCTGTTGAAACGTACGCTAGGCACCTTTGGTGGGAAAAATAGCCAGTTGGATACCTTCGGTGGGCAAAACAGCTCGTTGGTACGGTTGCTAGGCATCTTTTGTAGGCAAAACAACCTGTTGGCAAAATCGCTAGGCACCTCAGTGGGTAAAAAAGCCCTTTGGCACAGTCACTAGGCAGCTTAGGTGGGTCGAATAGCTCATTTCCACGATCACTAGGCACCTTAGGTGGGAAAAAAAGCCCATTCACAAGATCACTAAGCACCTTCAGTGGGCAAAATAGCCCATTGACATGGTCGCTAGGCAACTTCAGTGGGAAAAACAGCCCGTTGGATAATTTTGCTGAGTAAAACAACACTTTGGCACGATTGCTAGGAACCTTTGATGGAAAAACAATGCTTTGGAATAATCGTTAGGCACCTTCAGTGGGCAAAATAGCCCATTGACTTTGCATGTCGCCACCTTCGTTAGGAAAAATAGCCCATTTGGCACCTTCAGTGGGCAAAACAACCCGTTGGCATGGTAACTAGACACCTTTGATGGGCAAAACATCCCAGTTGCATAATCGCTAGGCCCCTTCGTTGGAAAGAACAACTCATTGTGCACATTTGATGGGCAAAATAGGCCGTTGGCACGATTGCTAGGCAGTTTTGGTGGGAAAACAACCTTCTGGCTCAGTTTGCTAGGTGTCATCAATGGGCAAAACAACTTGTTGCGCACCTTCAGTGGCTGAAGTAGCCCATTGGTGCGGTCGCTAGGCACCTTTGTTGGGCTAAATAGCCCATTGGCTCGGTCTTTAGGCACCCTCGGTGGGGAAAATAGTCCATTGGCAAGGTTGCTAAGCACCTAAGTGGCAAAAATAGCTCGTCAACACAGTCACTAGGAAGCTTGGGTGGGTGAAACAACTTGTTGGCACTGTCAAGGCACCTTCGGTGGGCAAAACAACACATTGACACATTCGCTAGGCACCTTTAGTGGGACAAATAGTCAGATGGGCACCTTTGGTGAGAAAAACAGTCTGTTTCGGTGGGGAAAACCACCTGTTGTCCATCTTACATGAGTAAAACAGTTCGTTGGCAAGGTCACTCGGTGCCCTCGGTGGGAAAAATAACCCGTTGGCACATTTGGTAGGCAACTTTAGTGGGAAAAATAGCTACTTGGGCACCTTCAGTGGACAAAACATCCTAATGACATAGTCTCTCGGCACCCTCGGTGGCCAAATCATCCCACTGGCATGGTCACTAGGCACCTCAGTGGCCAAAATAGCTCATTGGTACAGTCGTTAGGTACAATTGGTGGGAAAAATAGCCTGTTGACAAGTTTGCTAGACACTTTTGGTGGAGAAATAGCTAGTTAGGCATCTTCGGTGGGCAAAACAGCCCTTTGGCATGATGGTTAGGCACCTTTAGTGGGAAAAACAGTGGGTTGGCACACCTTCAGAGGGCAAGACAGTCCGTTGGCACATTCACTAGGCACATTTGGTGGAAAAAACAACACTTTGACATACATTCGATGGGCAAAACAACCTATTTGGACACTTTCGGTGGGCAAAATAACCCATTGGTACGATCGTTAGGCACCTTTGATGAGAAAAACAACTCATTGGGATAGTCTCTAGGCACCTTGGGTAGGGAAAAAGGCTCATTGACATGGTCGATATGCGCCTTATATGGGCAACACAGCCCGTTGGCACAGTTGGAATACTCATTAGTCACCTTTGATGGGCTAAACAACCCGTTGGCATGATTGCCCGACGCCCTCGATTGGAAAAATAACCCATTACGCACCTTCAGTGGGTAGAACAGCCCATTGGCACAAACCCTAGGCACCCTCAGTGGAAAAAACAGCCCATTGGCATGGTCGCTAGGCACCCTCAGTGGGCAAAATAATCCATTGGAACAGTCGCTAAGCACCTTGGGTGGGAAAGATGACCCATTCTTATGGTCATTAGGCATCTTCGAGGGGCAAAATAGCCTGTTGGCATGTTCGCTAGGAACCTTTGATGGGACAAATAGCCAGTTGGCCACATTCAGTGGGTAAAACAGCCCTTTAGCACGATCGCTAGGCACCCTCAGTGGGTAAAACAACCCGTTGGCAATGACACTAGGCACCTTAGTGGGTAAAACATCCCATTGGCATGGTCGCTAGGTAGTTTGGGTGGGTAGAACAACTCGTTGGCATGGTCACTAGGCACCTTTGGTGTGTAAAACAACCCATTCTCATAGTCGCTATGCACCTTGGGTGGGCAAATCAGCCAGTTCGTAAGGCCACCAGGCACCTTCTGTGGGCAAAACAGCCAATTGGCATGGTCACTAGGGACCTTCGGTGTGAAAAACGACCCATTAGGCAACTTTGCTAAGTAAAATAACCCCTTCGCGCGATCGCTAGAACCTTCAATGGAGAAACAACACTTTGGAATAGTCGTTAGGCACCTTTAGTAGGAAAAATAGATCGTTGGCTTTGTTTCTTGCCACCGTCACTGGAAAAATAGCCCCTTCGCCACCTTCGGTGGGCAAAACAACCCATTGACATGCTCGTTAGGCACCTTTACTGGGAAAAACAGTCAGTTGTGCACCTTTAGTGAGAAAAACATTATGTTGGCACGGTCGTTAGGCATACCTGGTGGGTAAAACAACCCATTGGGCACCTTAGGTGGGTAAAACAGTTAATTCCCACAGTCACTAGGCACCCTTGGTGAGAACAACCCGTTGGAACATTTGTTAGGCACCTTTGGTGGGAAAAACAACTAGTTGAGTACCTTTGGTGGGCAAAATAGCCCATTGTCATGGTCACTAGGTAACTTCGGTGGGCAAAACAACTCGTTGGCATGGTGGTTAGGCACCTTCGGTGGGAAAAAATATGTTGGCATGCTCACTAGGCACCTTTGGTGGGCAAAACAACCCGTTAGCACAATCGTTAGCCTCCTTCGGTGGGAAAATAGCCCTTTGAAATAGTCGTTAGTTCCCTTTGGTAGGCAAAACAACCCGTTGGCATGATTGCCAGGCACCTTCGGTGGCCAAAATAGCCCGTTGGCTCATTCGCTAGGCAGCTCTAGTGGGAAAAACAATCAGTTGGGTGCTTAAAATAGTTTATTGACATGGTCGTTGGGCATGCTCGGTGGGCAAAACAACCCGTTGGGTACCTTAGGTGGGTAAAAAAGTTCATTGGCACAGTCACTAGGTACCCTCGTTAGGAAAAATAACCCGTTGGCACATTTGTTAAGCATCTTTAGTAGGAAAAATAGCTGGTTGGGCACCTTTGGTGGGAAAAATAGCCCTTTAATATGGTCCCTAGGCAACTTCAGGGGGAAAAAACCCGTTGGCATGGTCACTAGGCACCTTCAGTGGGGAAAACAACCCGTTGGCACAATGGTTAGGCACATTTGCTGGGAAAAATAGCCCTTTGAGTACTTTCAGTGGTCAAAACAGCCCATTGGCACACCTTTAATGGGAAAACAGTCTATTGGCACGGTTACTAGGCACCATCAGTGGATAAAACATCCCGTTAGGCACCTTTGGCAGGTAAAATAGCCAGCTGGCACAGTCACTAGGCACCTTCGGTGAGCATAATAGTCCATTGGCACAGTTTCTAGGCACCCTCGATGGGCAAAACGACCTATTATAATGGTCACTATACAACTCTGTGGGCAAAATAGCCCAATGGCATAGTGGCTAGGCAGCTTGGGTGGGCAAAACAACCAGTTGGCACAGTCGCTAGGCACCTTTGACGGAAAAAACAACGCATTGGCACATTCGTTAGACACCTTTGGTGGAAAAATAATCGGTTGGGCATCTTCAGTGGGCAAACTAGCCCGTTGGCGCACCTTTAGTAGGTAGAATAGCCCATTGGCAAGGTCGCTAGGCACCTTTGGTAGGTGAAATAGCCCGTTGACACTTTTGTTAGACACCATTGGTGGAGAAAAGTCAGTTGGGCATCCTTGATGGGCAAAACAGCCTATTGGTAAGGTCACTAGGCACCCTCAGTGAGCAAAACAACCCGTTGGCAAGGTTACTAGGCACCTCAGTGGGTAAAATAGCTCGTTGGCATAGTCGCTAGGCAGCTTGGGTGGGTATAACAGCTCATTGGCATGGTCACTATTTTGGGCCAAAAACCTGAAGCCCAAAGAGAGCCCATGATTTAAAGTTTAAAAGAAATCCACTGATCCTAGCCTATCAAAGTCCAATGTCCAACAAAGAGGAAAGCAGTAAAATTTGAGTTGGAGCAGGAGTTTTGGAGTCTAGGATCTGATAAACCTGATAAAGTTTTATCTAAATTTTATCTCTATCTGGCAGGATAAATTTTTACCCAAATTTTATCTCTATCTAGCAAGATAAATTCTATCCAAATTTTATCTCTATCTGACAAGATAAAGTTTTATCAGATTATAAATTTGATCAGGGCCAGACGCCCATCAGTTTTGGCTATAAATAGAAGTTTTGAAACAGGAAAAAGGTCTCTCCAAAATCTCATATATCAAAAGCCAGGGTTGCCAAGCTAGGACAAACTTCTCCTGCGAAGGAGCTCAGGGGAAATCCACCAGAATTGACAGCCCCAACAAGGAGAAACAACTGGTGTCCACCTACCAACCACCACACAAAAGGGATAAGGCACCGAAAACTATTTTTCCTCCAGTGTCTGTCAACGACAAGATCCCTGTTCAGTTCCACAGCTATATTGGACCAGCGACTCAACCTCACCTTTCTGAAGAAGGAATGAGCTCAGGGGGCCATAGGAGTCTAGTGACCAAGGAGTATAGGTCACCAGGCAGTTCAGAAACTAGTGACCATGGGCCAAGCAATGTATGGGCAAAACACTTAGACAATAGATCACGTTTTGCCTACCAAGGAGGAGATGAAGGCCAAAGACTATTGCAAATATAATAAATTGTGGACTTATTCCACCAATATATGCTGAGCCTTTAGGAATGTGATCTATGATCGCATCAACAGGAAAATTTTCAAGTTCCTATAAGAGGTAATGCTCATTGACAAAAATCCATTACCAGTGGGGTCAATGAATGTAGCAAGTGTTGATATGAAGAATTGGCTAGACCAAAAAAAGAGCCAGAAGCATACGAATCAAGTTTAGAGGCCGAAAGGGTAGAACATGTGGAAAAGGAAAGACAACTTGACCATCGGCTCTAAAAGTCAGGAGAGAGTCAGTACACTGGAAAGGATCGGTGACTGGGTCACTAAAAATAATAAGGAAGCCAGTGACTAGGTGGTCACCCGAAATTTGTTAAGCCACCAATGCCCAAGAAAGTTAGAGAGTGGATTTGGGTGGAAAATAAAAGGAAGAATAAAAAGAAAATGCTTACTGCTACTTAAAAAAACACTAAAACATGAAAAAGAAGGTTGCAGCGCAAGAAGTTGGCCGAGAGACTTTTCTAGGAAAAAGAAGATCTGTAAATAAACCTTCAAGTTCAAGCCATGGATCACTTTGTGGAGAAACAAAAATGTTTGATAAAGGTTGAGCACTGTGAAGAAGGAATTCAGAAGAATAAATTCAGAAGGAAGGTAACAAAGGATGACGATGCAGAGGAACAAGTAAAAAGTTACTTCAATGTTGGTGATGTCCCTGTTTGTTATATGGGAGCTACTTCTGTGTTGTTGCTAGCTATTTTTTGAAGTGTTGATCCTGATGATTAAGTGGATGACAAGCTAAAAGATGAAGAAGAAATCTAGGTTGCAAAAGAAGAACAAAATGTAGCGAAAATTTTTTTAGAGAAATCGCGGGAGACTAAGGACAGAAAAACTCTGACATTCGACAAGCCATCAACAGTGAATCACACTAAGCCAGTGTATATAAGGGCTTGTATCAATGGGAGGCCATTGAACAGAGTTTTGGTGGACAATGGAGTAGCTGTAAATGTGATCCCCTTGAATGTGTTATTGGGGCTTGGGAAAAGAGAAGAGGATATCATTGCTACAGAATTACTGGTGACTGCAGACGTGGCAAGAACATTGGGAGTAATTCCGTTACAAATAACAGTGGAGAGTAAGATGTGTGTGTCTACTTTCTTTGCAATCAACACAAATGCAAGTTACTAGTTACTTTTGGGCAGAGATTGGATTCACGCCAACATGTGTGTGCCATCTTCCTTCACCAGTTCTTATTGTTCTGGCCTGGCGATAATGTGGAAATGGTTAAGGAAGACAATAATCCTTTTAGCACTGAAGTCAATTTGGTGGATGCCTACTATTACCATGAAAATACCACACTAATTACTTTTGAAGGTTTGGACAAAAAAGGCAAACCTACACTAATGAAATTGGCCAAGGACAAGCATTTGCCGCTCTAAACAACTATTGCTAGTGAGAAGAATAAAAGCATTAGGCCTTTTAGGCCGATGGAAGAAGACGCTGGCTAATTAGGCCAATGATTACTCAAGATAGTCAGGAAGGGTGGTTAGTAGCGGCAAGGGCCATCTAGGAAGTAATTTTGCAGTAGGCCAGGAAACAATTAATGGCCAACTTTGAAGATGAGACTTTCGGAACAAAGTTAGTTTATAAAGGAGAAAGCCGAGAAATAATAAGAGACAAAATAAGTCTAGAGGAGCTACAAGTTGAGCCACCCAAAATGGAAGATGAGAGACTTCAAGTAAAGGACCCACTAGAAGAAATCAATTTGAATACTGCCAAGGATCCTAAAGTAATATACATCAGTGTGCTTATTAATAAGGAGTTGTGCGAAGAAATAATCAAGCTGCTTCACGAGTATAATGACTGCTTTGCATAGGATTACAAAGATACGCTAGACTTAAGTCAGACTTTAGTTGAACGCCGACTGCCCATTAAACAGAAATTTTGTCCTTTTCAACAACTACCTAGGAGAATGTCCAAAGAAGTAGAGACGAATGTAAAAGAAGAAATAGAGAGGCTCCTTAAAGCAGGCTTTATTAGACCAGCTAAATATACTAAGTGACTAGCAAATATAGTCCCTATAGTCAAGAAAAACAAAAAAATTAGAGTGTGTATAGATTTTCGGGACTTAAATGCCACCACACCTAAGGATGTATATCTAATGTCGGTTAGCGACATGCTTATTAATGTCGTTGCCAAGCATAAAATATTAACATTTTGGGATTGTTTTGCTGGTTATAATCAGATCAAAATTTTCGAAAATGATATTTATAAAACAACATTCTAGTGTCTAAGAGCAATCGGCACATTTGAATGGGTTATGATGCCTTTTGGGCTAAAGAACATTGGAGCTACTTATCAAAGAGCCATGAACCTCATTTTCCTTGATATCATTGGGAAAATTGTTGAAGTTTACATCGATGACATAGATATCAAGTCTAAAAATATGGTGACCATGTGGAACATCTTAGGCAAGGATTTGAGAGACTGTGGAGACACCAGCTCAAACTAAATCTGCTAAAGTGTGCTTTTAGAGTCAGATCTAGAAATTTTCTCAGATTTCTAGTCCATCAGAGGGGCGTGGAGGTTGACGATAACAAAGCATCGAAAAGCTACTCTAGCAAAATACATTGGCTAAATGGTTTTCTACATAAGTTAAGGGCCACCATAAGGCTTATATTTATAAGCCTAATGGTGCAGGGGGAAAATGTTTACAACGAAAATTGGGTTCGGCTCATTTTTACTATTTTGGGCTGAAAACCTGAAGCCTATATAGAGCCCAAGGTCCGAAGTCCAAAAGAAATCCACTGATCCTGGCCCATCAAAATCCATTGTCTAGCAAAGAGGAAAGTAGTAGAATTTGAGTTAGAGTGGGAGTCTTGGAGTCTAGGACAATGCGGAGATAAGCTGATAAACATGATAAAGTTTTATCCAATTTTTTTTCTATCTGATAGGATAAAGTTTTACCCAAATTTTATCTCTATCTGGCAAGATAAAGTTTTATTGGATTATAAGTTTGATCAAGGCTGGATACCCATCAGTTTTGGCTATAAATACAAGTTTTGAAGCAGGAAAAAGGTCTCTCCAACCTCTCACATATCAAAAGCCTGGCATCCCAGCAAATCTATTAGTTTATTTTTTTCGAACATTCTCTAGTTTTTAGCATAGTCTTCTCTTTTCAATTATCAACAATAATTTTAAATTTCTTCGTCATTGTGTATTTTCGAATTGATTATTAATAAAGCAAAGTTCTTTTCTGTTAGATTTTTTGTCCCTTTCTAGCATACACAATCGATTGATTCAAAAACACCTCTTGCTTTAACTTTGCAAACAGCCAACCAATCTGACTTATCTTGTCGTAAACTGGTAAAAGCGACATAATACACTTGAATCACTTGCATTACCAACATAAAAGGTTCAAAATGTTGAAATCTTCTTTGCTTGCTGATTTCAACGAGATTGTATCGATTATACACCTTTGTACAGACATTTGGAGTTGGATCAAACCACTCACACTTAAATATCACAGTTCGCTTTATTGGCAATATAGGGTACTCAATTTCAAGTATTTCAATAATTTTGCCATAATAATCAATCACTGATTTCTGTAAAATTGTTAATTTAAATCAATCATTTCATAATATGTATTCTTCATGACACCTTACAAATTACAGAACATCTAAACTTAATCGTACTAATTAATGACCTACACTTTATTAATCTATCGATTTGGTTGATCGAATT